>JARKIE010000132.1:0-241995 GCA_029378255.1 Mycena rosella
TCAACCCTACCCGTATCCATAAATGTGGTATTTGAAGACCGGCAAAGCGGTCCGGGTAGCGGCCGAGAATTGAACCATGTCACGTGATTCGTGTTCAACCTAGATTTATTTCGCAAACCTTGGAAATAACTTTGCCAGAGTTTACAAGAAGAAAATTAAATAGCTAGAAAATTCTAAGCACACAAAAAAAATCTAAACAATTAACGGTGAGGTAATAAATTGATCCAATCGATGTCCTGGATTTGTCGTAGATCTCCGTTATGAGATCTGCCTGAGAGACTCGGCGTGTCTCGTAGACGGAATCGGGTGTCCTCACTGGGTCTCCGGCGCGATTCTGTGCAAATTTCACCTATCAAGGGGTTGAGCGCCAAAGATCAAGCAGTACCTCGTCAAGAAGAATGGGCCATGAAAGATCGACAGTGGCGGCCGTAGTCTGACCCTTGTTATAGATTAGGCGGTTGACCTCGGACCGAATGAATGGGTAAACATTCGCCGCGACCTGGTAGATCCAGTTGTCGCGTAAATATGGGACATCGACATTGGCACGGTTGGGCGCGTCCACAGCCGAGTTCTAAGGCCACTTCAGCAAGGTTCTGGAGGCAAGGGTATATGCATCAATCCCATCAAAGCCGTATGCTTGCAGCATATTTAACGTATTCGCAATGAACGTGGCCGTATTTGTATCCTTCCCACTAAATCACTGAAAATATTGGATGTTGGCTTGAAAAATCAGCGTCAAGTGAATATCTGAAGAGGAAGACGCCACCGGGTCGTTCGGGTCGTTGAAACTCCATCCGCCGATTGAAAGAAAGACCTTAAGCGTGATATTGTTATTTTTCAAAGCTGTTGTTCTTGTCCGTAAGGCTGCATCGCCAGGCGACATTGCGATGATGGTAAATGAATCCGAGATGAGGGCAAACACAAATTAACTGTAAGACAAACGAGGTTAGAAAGAAGCGGTGGCAGTTCGTTTGAAAAAATACTGTCCGGTAGCGTTTCGGCCGAGATCTCGAGTGTGTAAGAACACGACCGGCTCGCAGCCCAGCCCTGCCAATAAATTGTCAGCTTTGATAGCAGCGGATGTGGTGTGACCTACCTCACAGCATCCGATTCGCCGATGGAGTGCACTCTGTTGATCATCTCCACAAGCTTCCGGGGGGGGGACACAACAATGAGTGAATTCCGGAGACATACTTGCGAGCAGCACACGTTCAGCGGACATGTGAACTAAGAAGAATTAAGCATGCAAGGGAATATCTACTACGCTGAGCACACATTCTGGGGGGCTGCGTTGGGACCGCATTCGGCAAGCATGTTGCGGTTGGACGGTCAAGGACCGCCGCCGTCGGCAGGTGTCTTGCAAAAACTTGGATCAAACCTAGACGGCGAATTATGAGGGTTGATTTGGGAGATAGGAATTCTTACGAACCCGCAAAATCCAGAGCCCCCGTTGCAGCATGCACCATTACTACAGAGAATGGTGGGAGTGCATGATCCAAATGGCAATGTGCTCGAATTGGATTGGGAAAGGACAGTGGTGATTAGAGCTTTGAAGGATGGAACGGCGCTTACAGAGACCAAAGCTGATGAGAAGGGAGTGCGACAGATGTTGCATCGTGCTTCTTCCCGGCCAGGAGAGGCGGAAAAAACCGCAGGGTAGGTACAGAAGGATATATGTACGGACTGAAAAGCCTATAATTAACCGCGATCTCCGACCCCGAACCACCAGAGGCATATGGAAATCGCGCTGGACGCGATATTTGAATGCCGAAAGCTGTGGGATGCCGGCAGAACTTGAAGTGTGCAGCAATCTCGCTCAGTGGTTGGCCCAGTATCGTTGGTTAGTTCAAGATCCGCTAGGACAATCTTGATACAGGCTAAGACTACACTGCGTGTTCGCCTATCTTGCTAGGGTGCATCGCCAAACCCTGGTCCCGGTATGCAGTGGAGCGCTCCACTGGGATAACAGGATGGCTGAGCCAGCGCAATGCGCAATGATTGCTAGTTTGAAGCCGAAAGTTTTTGACCTATGGCGCACCAAGATGAACACACAGCGCACAACTGCAAGTTCCCAAGTTGCTTCAAAGTCCAAGTGCAGTGCTTCAGGCTCTTGCGAGAACTGAGTGTCTTGGTTTTCTAATACGTGAGATTCCGCTTGCATTCCGCGACATTCTCGGATGAACTCAGGTTGGGCGCCGGAGAAAACCTGTTTTAATCGATCACGGATCAGTACCGCTGATTCCTGTTCCTTAATGGGACCGCTGCGGTTAAAATATACCTCCTCCTCCTCCGGCTCCGAAACCGGCCTTTTATTTCCATGCCACTCTTCGAACCCCTCCGGTAGTATGTCGACAATATTTCCGCCTGTTCCGACCCCCACCCTCAGCGGGACAACGAAAAACTGCGGAAAGTACTATCAGGTCCGGCAGGGCTCGTAAGTCGTGGACCACCTCATAGTGGCCTCTGTGCTCACTCACACTAGCCCGGTGACACACTGGCCACCATCGCTAACACCATGGGCCTTAATTCTACTCAACTTAGCACTTGGAATCCCGCGCTCGCAGCGTCGGCTCCGACGCCCGAGACTGCCATTTGCGTCGTCTTCCCCAAGGGCAACTACACGCTGCCGTTCGCGCCCGTCCCCTCGAACGTCGCCCCCAGCGTCACGACCAAACGCTATGCGCAGTATTACGCCGCGGCTGCGCGAGCATCGAAAGCAAATTTAGCATCACGCTCGCGCAATTCATCACGATGAACCCCGAGCTCAACGCGGCACGAACCTCGCGCTGGGGAACGCGTACTGCGTCGCGTCGAGCAACAGCACGGGCGCCGGTGGGCCTCCAGTGAACCTCGCCGCGGGGTCGCTCAGCATTTGCACGGCGTACCACACCGTCGCCTCGGGCAACACGTGCGCGTCGATGGACGCGGGCGCGCGTATCGCGCTCGCGGACTTCTTGCGCTGGAACCCCGAGATCAACGTCGATTGCACGAATGTACAGCTGGGGGCGGCCTACTACGTCGGCGGCGGGGGCACCGCGTGCGCGAAGATCTACACGGTTGTATCGGGCGATACGTATGCGGCGTGCTCGAATCTGGGGGTGGGTGCAAATATCTGCGTTGGATGAAGGCAAGATGAAGGTCATCGTGGTAATACGCTGGTATCATGCGTTGTACTTATGTCAAATTGTCCAATCCCTTTAATCTTTGATCTTATCAGGCCGACCATTGATGCGCCCCGATGCGCCAATAATGTAACTTAAAAATCCAACTTAGTGTTTCGGGAGGCATAGACGTGTGCTGAGGAATCAGCTCCATTACAAGTGAAATACTGTACAGCCAGATACGATATCGCGCAGGTAAATTCATCGTGAGAACCTAGGGCGCGCTCGCCCCATCGCCCTCCGCGTCACTCGACAGCGCCGCCCACTCGCCCTCGATCTGCACATGCCGCATGAGCGGGATCTTCGCACCCCGCTTCGTCAGGAACGCAATCACCTCGCCCGCCTCGCGCCAGCCCTGCCCGTCCTCGTCGATCCCCTCACTGCCCTCGAGTTTGATCGGCGCGTCGACCCCGCCGTACAGCCGCGCGAGGTGCCCGCTCGCGCGCACGCGCAGCCGGCTCTGCGCGCGCAGGTCCTCGAAGAACGCCGCAAGCGCCTTGACGGCCTCGACGCGCGCGCGCAGCACGTGGCGCATGATGCGGCGCGACGGCGGGCGGCGCTTCGGGCGCGCCTGTACCGGGGGCTCTGCACCCATCCCGAGCTCGGGCGTCGGCGGCAGCATGGGCGCCGCAGCGAGCGCAGGCGAGGCGGGCGCGGGCGTCGCGGGCTTACTTAGGTACTCGCTCTCCTTAGGGAAGACGGGCGTCGTGTAAGGCGCGAGCGCCGCACGGAGAGCTCCCAGCGCTTGGGCGCCCACACGCCCATGAGGACGCGCCAGGTCGCGAGGAGGCGTTTTGCGCTGCGCGGACCGGTTAGTCGACTATGTGTTGCAGGGGGGATGACAGGAGACGTACTGCTCGTAGTTAGCTGGAGGGTGGCGTCAGTCTCGATACAGTCTTCGTCGGGAACAGCGCACCATTGATCATGGTGTCGTGGTACCGCGCGAAGAGCCACAGCGTCGCCGCCGCCATCAGCGCGCCCACGCGCGTGTACAGGAAGAGCGACCACAGAAAAAAGAACGCGGTGGGATACACAAGCAGCATCGAGAGCAGCCCGAAGACGAGCTTGTTCTGCGCCTGCGTCTCCTCCTCGTCCTCGGCCAGGCGCGCGCCCAGGCGGCCCATGAAGTAGACGGGCATGTACATGAGCAGCGGGAAGACGAAGAAGGGGAGGCGAAGGAGGGTCGAGAACGAGTCGCGGATCAGGATGAGCAGCGTGAGCAGCCGGCTGGGCAGCGGCGTCTGCGTGCCCGGGTCCAGCGTGCGGGGGAGCGGCAGGCTGGAGAGCACCGAGTTGGTGAGGTGCGTCGACTGGAGGAGCGAGTAGTATTCCAGCAGGTGCCGCTTCGCGGACTTGAAGTTGTACGTGGGGCTCGGGGTGGAGAAGAGGTCGACGAGGCTGGTGCGGTGTTAGCGCGAGTGTAAGGAGTTGCAGGAAGACGCACGTCTGCGAGATGACGACGAACTCGTCGAGGCTGATGGACTTGTCGCCCTCCCACATGATGTCGCGCGCCATGCGCGCGGCGTACAGCGTGTCCCAGTCGGGGCCGTTCACCGTCGCGCCTACGAGCCCGGACTCGATCGCATGCGAAAGACGCTTCACAGCAGCCCGCGGCGCACCCTCCTCATCGGACAAGAACTGTTCGATGTAGGGGTCCATTGTGATTGCCCGGGGATATCTGCAAGATATGAGCTGCGTTCGCGCGGAAGGAGGGCCGCGTACTCGACGACCACGTCGCTCCGATACTTGGACTTGTTGGTGTACACAATCTTTGCATGATGTCAGTAATTTTGACGCGACAGAGCTGGATAACGGACTGCCGCGGGCACGACGACCAGAGGCTTGAGGTTCTTCTCCGGGTGTTCGCGCATCCATTTGGTGTATTCTAGCGCCGCCCACGCCGCCCCATCCTTGACCTGCATGATGCGCGGCTCGGTATAGCTCGTCCCTTCCGGAAATAGGGCCACAGCATAACCCTTCGACAAGGCCTCGAGCGTGCCCTTGAGCAGGACTTTGCGGTCTTTGGACTTGCGGTCTACTGGGATATTCCCAGACGAGTAGAGCACGTAGCTGACGATCGGGTTGACGAATAGGGAGGCTGGATGGACATTCAGCATGGATGTGGGGTAAGGTAGACAACATGCACCTTTGCTCCAGTAATTTAAATTCGGCCATAAGGAAAGGTGTAAGCTACGGAGAGGTGTTAGCGATTGAAGGAATTGGCCACCGCACTGACATAGAATAACAGGATCCAGCATCATGTTGTGGTGCGTCGCGGTGCTACGCAGAAATTCTAGGTTAGCTTACGCGTTCACACACAACGAACGGAAACATTACACGATAATGGGGCCGTCTTTTGGTACATTCTCGCCACCAATTACTCGGACCTCGGTGAAAAACGAGGCGGCTGCGAGGCCAGACATGTAGCGCAAGGCACGGTGCAAAACCTGGAGTTCTCCAGACGACATGGCTGCTGGGTAGCCTTCTGGACGCGATTTAAAGCTATTTCCCTATTTCCTGGTATCTCGAGCCGCGTTTGCTAGTTTCAGGGAGAGCAAGAACAGGGGAGGTCGAGGTGAGTGCGTAACATGTAGTGACCGCCAATGACCGCGTGTGATTTTCCTACCGTGACTAGGCCTCTCCGGAACCAAGGCTCTTTTTTTGTCTCTTTTGCTCATTCAAGAGGTATCCATGGTACGACTGGTATTGGACTGTCTGCGCAAAGGTCTGCGCTCAGTTTAGGGCCAAAAATTACGAGATTTCTTCAAGGTGCAAGACCGGCACACGAGCCGCAAGAAAAAACGCGGAGTAGCAGCGGAGTAGTCTCCCCGAGGCAGCCGTAGATAGGGTCCAATTTCCCGAGCTCAAAATACCTATCAGAAATATCCTGAGGCTTTAGAGTTGAAAGGAATCTACTCTGCCTAACCACGGAGGTTCGACAAGATCACAACTTTCAATCCGCTGGCTTTGAATGAGTTTCTCCGTTTCTCCTGATAATCCTACCGCCTTCTTCTTGTGCAGTACTACGGCTCTTCGTCTTGTGCAGTGCTACGAATCTTCTTTGATTTTCAGGCTTTCCTTCGAGCGCGTCCAGGAAATCACTTGCTAGAGGTTTTGGTTTCCAAGTGATTTTTCCCAATGATAAGAGGGACTAAATCGTTGGTCGCGAGAATTAGTTTTCCAGCTAAGAGCGTGCTTGATTTGCGTCCATATCGAGATGGTACTCCTTATCTAGTGCCCGCTTTTCTCATGAGCTGATCACGAAAGACCTCAGTGCACAATGAAAAATTACGACGCGAGATAAGTGTAAACTTTCTTTAACAACGACTTGTCATTCATTCGAAGACTCGTCTCAATCTCCATCCCCACATCCACTTGCCGAGCGATTCGCGAACCGAATCTCCGAGTTGGCATTGACAGGGGTCCAGACCCGGTGGACCACACTAATTCAATGCCAGGATCGACCACTTGGGATTAGCTAGGATTGATTCTCCTTGCTGATACTATACATTGGCCAGTGCCGGTGGCGCATCCAGCTGTACGTGGCGGGTTGTCAGCGGGTGGTTGAAATGTATTGCATTGACAATCCGGCGGGGGCAGGTGCCAGGACCATGTTCAAGTGGATAATCGCTTGAGAAGCGAATCGAAGAGGCTCCAACTGCGCGACTGCGAAAACCTAATTGCGAGATACCTGACACTTTCGCCCATTAGTAGGCAATGGAGTCGAAAAGGAGAAAATAACGGCACCCACCTGAATCCTGAGTCCTGCCAGTAACTGAATGAGAATTATTTGGACACCCTTCATGGATGCGCTCTTTCCTCTTAGGAAGTTCGTTCTCAATACAGGACGACACATGGAATTAAACATCGTCTTCCGCATTCTGAGCTAGACCCTCTTCTCAAGAATACCTGCAAATTTATACGCACAAACATATGCCGGTGCTCCGTCACTCAAAACAGAACAGTCAGACTCGGATTTCGCTACAATCGAATTGAGCGAAGGAACCCCCTGCAACGTAGACTTTTTCTCAATTGAACAGTATTTTTGGCTCTGAAGCACTGACAGCGCAGGCAGCATTCCGGACTTCGGCGTTTTTTTTTCGACACCGGCGGAACGAGACGATGGGTAACCGATGCACCCCGCGGCCGGCGGGAATACAGTTGCAGGAAAGTGTCAACTGGTTGACATCTTCCTTAATGGTGCATATATTCGCAAGGCCGACATCTCGATTCAACGGTATTGTCTCTTGAAACGCAGGGTCAACGAGCAGTTTCGAACAAAGGCTGGTGCAGAACACATTTGCGGAAATAGCATATCCCCTTAGTTTTCCCTTAGTATGCGTCCTTCGTAGAAAACAGAATAAAACCCGGAAATGAATTGTAGGCAGAACCCGTTTCGGGTATGTTCGGGCGCTTTGACGTTAATTTTAGCAGAACCGGCAGAAACGAGACGATGGGTATCCGGCGCCACTATAGCATAATCCCACTCTGGTGCGCACACATGGCCTTCGGTGCACCCTGGATTTTAATTCTCTCGTCGATGGGCATCTCGCTTACAGGTAGGATCACCGCGGAACATGCTCGCTACCTCTTCGGCGGTGTCTGGAATAGACCTGTCCAGCTGTGTTCAATTCACAATGAAACCAGAATCAGGGTGTCGGGCGAATAGATAGCACACAGCTGTCGAAGAGGCTCAAATCGTCGGCATCAGCCGCGCACAAGAATGCATGGCACGTTTACCTCGTAGGCAGTATCGATCGATCGATATATTGGGATAACGGGTTCGCAGATAAAGAAAGTCCCCATATCCCATTCCTGTAACAGTAGAATGCGCATGAGAAAATCACAGCCGCCATAAAAACAATGCTCAACGCAGCCTGCGCAGGAGGCTAGTGGAGAAGCAACTTGAGCTTGAAAACCGGGGCGACTCGGGGGTTGCGGAAAGACGCGTGCTAAACTGGAGACAGCACCCAGATCCAGCGCCCGACTTATTCCTAATCGGGAGGATGTCGGCACTTGCCGAGGCATCTCACTCGAAGCATCATGGGTGTACGGAATATTAACGTTGTCAAACTTAGAGTCTCAATCAGATCCCCATAAGGCGCAGTTCTTAGGAGGATCCTCGAGAGTGAGTTTCGCGGTGGCGCCAGAAGGGAATCTGAGAGCGGCAGCCGCACAGGGAGAGAAACTACTATAGTATTAGGCTGTTTCCAAGGTGTTTCACGCGTTCGCCGCGCTGAATTCGACACGCGATACACAAGGAGAGAGACGGGAGATTTTCGGGATGATAGATATGACCTGGTATGACGAGGTGATGCCGACAGTGGCGGCCAGATCCTCGTATACTTATGCGTATGCCGAAACCAAAGAAGCAGAGATGATGAGATCGTCGGTAATCAGGACGTCGTATGTCGCCGGCCTTCAAGTGGCGTCAGGGCGGCGGGAATGAGGCAGGCGCATCGGGACGCCACCCGGCAGATAATGACCTCCTGATTCCACTGATGGTGCGGGCGATTGCTGCATGCGTGCCGTCCCCGCGGCCGTGCGCAATACCTCGGGCGTAGCTGCGTACCTGAATAATCCAGAAGTCATGCGCACGCATAAGCGTACGAAGCATATATCCTAAGCACCGCGTTAAGCGCACTTTGCTGTGCGTTGGGCAGGTGCGCCCGAAAAACCAGTAGGTGGCGACGAGCGGCGTGGCCAGCGGGAGTGTGTCGTGAGTAAAGAGGCCTTCCCGCGGAGACGTGAATGAATTCGATCGCATTCATTTTTTGCTATCGGCCGAAAAGCGGGCACCTGATCTGCAGAGATAGTTGGCTGCTTGCCATTTGAGAGCAGAGAAGCCAGCGCGTTAGAACCTGGTTTATAATACAATCACGCCCGAACGGTCTGACAACCTTCGCATCAGATTAATTAAGATGCGAGATGGACATTTGGCTTCCGCGAGGGTAGGGAGGAATAGGCTAGTGGGGATTCAGCGAAATCCTATCCGCCTGCGCCGGGATACCCTGCGATGACGCGAAGAGCGCACGGGCACGAAACGCCGACGTGCGCGAGCCATTGACAAATAAAGGCCATATGGGAGCGCGGTATTTGCGAGCTGTAGTTTCGCGTCAAAGTCCTCAACAGCCTATTGTTCGAAAAAATCTGGAAGAACAGCTGCAAGAAGGCGGATATGTCGATATCTTCCCATCAGATGGGCAGCCGAGCGATCGCCACGCGTTAAAGGGCCAGAAACCACGCACAACAGAAACTTGGAAGTTCGATGATAGTATATGATAGTTCGATCCGGTGGGCGCTGCGCACTGACGTATAGGAACCGGCCAGTCAACTTGAAGTTAGAATGCCGCGCAAATAAGCCCCAAAAGTGGGACAGCGAAGCAGGCCGAAAGAGTCAAGGCTTCCCAGTAGGTCGGCACCATGCAGATAGTTGAAACGCTGGAGATGGCCGATCCACACTATTGAAGGAAGGCTGATAAACGAATCCCAGCGTAAACAACGGAATATTGATTGCGGTGAGGGAGCCCCATGCACGGTCGGAGGTTTTGGACGTGAAAAAAATCGAGAAAATCGAGAAAAATGAGCGCCTAAGAACGCAAGAGTTTCAGGAATATAGGCACCACGAGTAAGGCCCCACAGAAAATCCGATTGCAAAGTAGAGCAGTGTCGCCAAGTTCCCAATTCAGAACAAGGCAAGAGGTTCGATCGCGAGCCTCGCGCTTGATATTGTTCTGGATGGCCAAAACCAAAATTAACTACCATGCGGCTTGATAGGACACGGAGTTCGGGCGGTAATTTTGGGCAACAGATCGTGGAGAATGAAGAGACTCCAAAAACGTGCATAACAACAGAAGTAGAAGTATTTTCAGAGCGAACAGCGACACCCGCTGGAAGCAGCCGGGACGCTACGGAAAAAGTGTGCGCGGATGTTGGCTGGTATCTAGGAGTGAATGATTACTTGGCCTGGGGCCGATTTCCAAAAAAAATAGGAAAGAGGAGTCATCCACGAGGTCCCGGAGCTTGTATAGCGTCCCGTCGTCAGAGGTGGAGGATCGGCAGAGAGTCGACATACAAAAGAGCTGAAATGAAGGGTGGTGAAGTGGTGGGTCAAGACAAGGAGTGGATGTCGGAAGCAATCGGGCGGCGGCCCGACTTCCTCCGATCAATGTTGTCTTGTTTTAATTCTCATTTCAGGTCCATTTGAGGGATACGGTAAACATGGTTTAAAAATCTCTAGAAATGTTGCGGAAATATCATGCCAGTATATACACGTACGGAGACAATTGTGAAGGGCTCGAATTGCAATCGAATAGAGCGACATCTGCAGCTTGACACGGCGGTTCGAAGAAATGAGAATCGGATAGGAATAGGAATCAGGTATACATGCCAACACCAATATCTTGGTCGCGTCGGTGCCAGATATTCCCCAATCTATACCGATGTATAGACTTAGATAAAAATCTGAAACGATCAAGAAATCGGATGGAAAATGACATTACATGCCATTTGGTCCCTGATTTAAAAATGCCCGACCGTCGCGAGAAATAAATATCGCCCCCGAAAAAAGGGCCGGGCCCATCGCGCAACATAATATAAATATTGAAGTGAGAGGGCGCCAGATTCCCGGGACACGTCCACGTTCGGAACCGCGCTCGGACCGGCTTTATGCGTATTCCTGGTTGCCAAAACTGAAGCGAGGGCCGGAGGCGCGATAGGTTTATAATAAACCCCACTCACGTAGCGTGAGAGGGGTTTAGATAAACATCGAAAGCTTACTATGGGAATGTCAAGTTTTGCTGTTTGTCGCCTAGGGTCAAGTCGATTGTCTTAGGTAAAAGCGTAAGATGTGCTCAAAACATATATAGCAACAGTATTTCCCAGGTAATTTGTGCCCGTAAACCTATCGTTAATGCTGCAGAGTCCATATGTTGTCGAGGCAGTTTTGTGATGTTTTTAAAGCAATTTTAAAGCTAGAAGAAGTGACGATTATGTAAAATGTATTTGAAATGTATACCATATGGAGCCATTTTTGATCCCTTTTTGTATTGCGCCTCGCTTATGGCTCCACGCCATCCATCCACAGATATCAAGCCCCGGAGCACCTTGGGGTGCTGCGAGCACATTTCAAACATACTCAGAAAGTTGACATTCGCCACCAGAAACCCCGATGTTAGTACAAGACCGTCCACGCGTGGACGTTCTTGATTTGAGACTAGGAGGCGCGAGTGGAATGGAACGGCGGGAAAATAAAACCAGGGAGGTCCAAAAGCAGAGAGTTGGCGCCCACGCCCTGCGGCGCCCGACCCTTCATTGGTCAGTATTTCTGGAACGCGAAAAAAGCGGGAAGCACCAGGAAGCGCAGGGGCCGTCGGGCGGAGTACGGAGGAAGCCCGTATTGCCCGCGGCGCGCAGAAATGTCGGTAGATTGGGAATGGACTGCACAATTGAAAAGGATGGATGAGCGCTCCGCGATCACGTCGGGTAACCGCCTATTTCCTATTTCATTCTGAATAGAGGTCCACGGGGACCCACTCACAAAGGCGTCTCTCGGGCTCAATCAGGCTGGCATCGGCACTTCGGATAATGAATGTCGGCTGGCAAAGCCCGTCCCGGCCAACAGTCAATCGGGACATTTATGATGGGATACGCCGTGTCGCGCGCTGTGAGCACCTGCAGGAGCTGGCTACAGGCAGCTGTAGACGCGAGTGCCAGATCCAGGTAAGGTTGGAACCGTGGGAAGATGTCGGATGGCTATCACGTCCGCATCATCACTCCCTTCCCCATCTTCCCTCCTCCTGGCGGGTGCTGACACTGCTGATATCCGTTGTGAACTGTCGATTATGGTTCTGAACCAGCGGTCAGCTTGGAGTGGGAGTATTTCGTGAGATCCTTGCGAGCACGCCACGATTTCGAACATCGTTGCCAGTGGTGGCTGACGCGACGCGGTCCCCCGCTCCTCGAGGCTGGTGCCTGTGACTCCGCTTCGGGAGACTTCTCTTTCACCCACTGCTGTTGTATGATCCCTACTATCCATCTTCACATCTTCTGTCAAGACTCGTCCTTTCATTCTCCCATATCAAGCCAAATGGGCGCCTTTGGCTTTGAATATACACGCTGGAAGCGATTTCGCCCAAACCCCAGTCCTAGGCTGGGGTACCCGCTCCTGGAGCACAATGCCGCCCGCGGCACACATTCAAATTCAATTGCGCCTTGAATTCGAGCATATGGTCCCTAGATGCTGCGAGTGCCCCATCGGTGCTAGCGCGCCCAGGGCCCGGTCCGACCCCGCCAGATCAGATTCGCGAATCGGGCGGGCAGCTAAACATGTTGTTATTATGGTGTATTGGGATTAAATGAAGTGAAGCGCGCGCCCGTCCGAATTCGATACGCCCCACGCTAGGTTTAAGGTGCGGGATGTTGACTCCACCGCTGGGTCGCGGGTATAGTATCCGTACGCACCGACTCCAGGAAGTGCAGCCGATAGTCAGCCACTAACAAGGGCCCGAAGAGAAGGAATTCGAACGCCGTCTTCGTGCCGGCGCGATCCGGTTAAATAAGCTCGGGGGGTGGGTGCGCGTGCATTAGAATTAGAATCGGGGTGCGTGCAGCAAGATCTGGGGTGCGAAGTTGGGGTAAGCTCGGGGTAGGAAAGCCTATGCTAAGAAATCAAATGGCTGCCAGCGTATCTTGTGCTTTGCGAGCATGTGATGGGTGTCATTGCTCACAAGCTCTGGCGGGGAACGTGCCTAATCTACGCGGATACGCGGTCTCCGAGTCGGCGAGCAGCGGCCTTCTAAGTGGGACTGGCGCCGATTTTGATTATTCCGCCGGCACAGGAACTGACGCATAATTCGAGCCGCTCGATTCTCAAAGTGTTGAAAGCGTTGCATTGGACAGACAGACAGAGGTACGCCTTCAATGACTCTGAGTGGACTCGAGTCGTATCCACATGACCCGGGCCGCCCCGCACTGTTATTTTTGATTCGGGTGGTTGTGGTTGGATTTTCCCAAGTATTTCGCTCTGCAGTCGAAACGTCAGCATTCGTGATGTTCGGAAAAGGGACGGCAACAACTTGAGGGTGCAGTGAGAATTTCCGTGGGTTCCGCGCGCAAGGTTGATTATCTGGATCCACTATGCGAACAGTTCGGCCGACCGTATTTGCCAGGTATATTCTGTGCAGTGATATCCTGAGGATCACTCAAACAAATATCATCCTCGTGCAGCAACCTTGGACGGTGTCGCAACGGAGAGAGCCCCCGAGCGGCCGCGCGCTCCTGTTCAATTAATTCTACATCGGTGGAGGGAAAATTATCCAGGCGGGCTTGCCGCCCTCGAACCACGCGAAATCAGCAATCAGAAATTCCCCAAGTGGACACGCGCTCCTGTCCATTCAATTCCCCATGGAAGGCTGGGATATCGTCCAGGCGGGTTTACCTACCCCACTATAATCCGAACCGCCCGAAATCAACGATCCTGATCAGTGCACGTTTAACAATACGCACCCCGCACAATTCGCGATCCCGGGTTATCTAGAAATGCCAGGGAAGACGAGACGATCTGTTCTCAGGAGATCTCTCGCCTGGTGCGTTATAATTACGATTTCGGACGTGTCGGTATTTTGCTTCGTGGAATCGAGCACTGACGCATAGCGGTGGCTCGATGGCCATTTAAATTTGCAATCTTGTTCCAATTTAGGATGCAGGAAAGTTCACTCAAATGAGAGAGATCCCCCGAGTGGGCGCGCGCTCCTGTCCAACTAATTCCACTTCGACAGCGGGGAGATCGTCCAGGCGGGCTTGAAATTCCGCCAGCCTGATGCGCCGGGATCCACAGGCCTACCCATCTACCCTGCCGAAATCTGAACCAACCGAAATCAGCGATCATGATCAGCGCACGTATAATGAGACGGTGACGCACCCCGCACAATTCGAGGTCCCGGGCTGTCTAGAAATCGCGAGTGATATACCGAGCAGTCTATTTTCAGAGGGTGACGCGTTGGGATTTCGCGCGAGTAGGTAAATATTTGGATTTTGGGGCGAGCACGTACGCGAGTTATATGCATAATTACGCGCAGGATGATAAGCTTACATGCTTGATGCCATTATTTTTGCATAGAGGAGATGTAATATTCGGGACGAATGTTGAATATCGAGGGGGCCAAGGCGATGTTATCGATGCCGGGTGCTATAATGATATGAGGTTGAATTTACACAATCATGGTTGAAGTTATTACAGCTACCAGGGTCGTAGGTGTATGGCTGGCGTTGTGCGTTAGCTACTTTCGTCAGGCGGAACAGTCCGCGCTCACAGAACTGTACGAAACCAACGATATAATTTTTGAGGCTATGCTGGGCCTGGGATTTCCCTTGTGCGTTGATTGATTCCCCACTCGAACAATCCATACCCTTAAGCGAGTTAGGGATTGTCAAATTTTGGAGGGAGTAGAGCTCACCATATGCATGTGTTGCTTTGCGACAGTTATGCAAACGCGCATAATCGATAGCAGTTAAGTGGTTCGCTTTGGTGAGCCTATCGTGCCTACAGATATGCGTATAAGCACCCGAGCCGAAATGGATCAGATCCGTGCAGATTATTCAAGTTTGGATGCCCTCGTAACAGGCATAGAACGTGCGCATCAAGGATTTACATGGTCGGCGGCCAAAGCGACGCATACCGATGCCGGGTCGCTGCAATGGCCGATTAGCGTACGGCATGCCCCCACGTCGGAGGCTATATCAGCCCCACGCCAATTGCCGATTTTGTGTCGGAGGTGCAAGTGTCGAGTGTCAATATCTGATTATGTCGGGTGCAGATTGTGGTCGGTTGCAGACTCGGTGGTAATCAACCCACTCGCGCAATTATGAGCGGATTCATCTAGCCAAATGGCCTCTCAATGCACGCATTATTACCTGAAATTGTGGGCGCTCAACGGGACCGTGTGGGAATCGGGGTAAGGGATTATGCACTTGCACAGGGTTGGCTGGCTTGCGAGAGATCTTGAGAATCCTGGGTACTGCGCGTGAATTTAGCCTGAATTCACACAGAAAGCGGAGGCATTTGGCGACGGAAGTAGAGACAACGGTCGTATAGAAGCGCGCGTGGGCTCGCCCAACCAAGTCCGACGTGGAAGTGAAGTAGGAGTCGAAATTGGAAGCGCGGTGACCACTGCGAACACCGATCTGTTTCCGGACAGACATGAAATATGTCTAACGCGGGATATGTGTGGGAGGGGTAAGGAGGAGAACTTGGAAGTTGGACAAAAGTTGAAGTTCGAATTCCGAATCCAGAATCGATGGTCCCACGTACGGACCGGGTTATATTTTACTTCTGCGCCCACAAGAGATTGAAGCTGGCGGACCAAGGCAGGCCAGAAGAAACTTCGCCTGAAAGATGGGTGCGGAACGAGTCGCAAGTCACGACTGGTCACGGCGTTACGAATCGCGTTGTGGACGCGTCGGGAGTTGCCGGTGGCTGTTTCACCACTCATCTCTTTGCCCTCGGAATCTACGCTTTCATGCTCGTTTCGCCTGCTCCGTAAATCCACATACGCCCGCCCGCATATCAGTGCCTGCGACGGCAACGCGTGCAACAATCGCTACAGCTATCACTATTTCTCACATTTTAGGCACTAGTCCATCCGCGCCAAACCTCTGCGGCGGTGCGGTGCTGTTGCCAACGAGAAAGCCGAACGTTCCGCTACTTATCGCGCATATGCTAGGTATCCAGCCGTCCTGGATCGGCAGCCACGCTCGGATGCTCAATGCGCTATTCGATTTGGGGATGGATGGGTGCGGGGTTTCAGAGCTGGTTTCAGTTGGATGGGGGTGCCTTGCTGGACCAACGGACGGCGTTGGATGGATGGGGAGGATCTCTGACTGGCCTAGGTGGGTAGCCGATGATCCTGCGTCATAAATCAGCGGTTTCGGCTCGGATGGGCAAGACGGATGTGGTAAATCTGACACGCGATCACGACAGTCTGTAGACTGTGCACCTTGCGATCGTGATTGGGACTATGATTTTGTTATGGGACGCCTGAAGGTCAAGTCTTTCCTGGTCTGTGCACCTCGCTCTTGACCCCCTGAAGCGTGCTGATTTTTTTTAGTTACTTAATACCAGGATCAGGAGAGGCTCGGCCGATAACGCGTCTCCACAAAAAATACGAGACAATGCGCCCCGCTATTCCCGCTCTTTTCAAGTCTCCTAAGGCGTACAAGAATAAATTTCACCCCGGTTCTACCTCCTCTGTGCTAAAATGCACTCCCATCCCGCCCTAACGCCCCCGTCTGCCGTACTCGTTCTTCCTCGCTGCTCGTCTTTATCTGCCCTCCCCGTCGGCCAAGCCCCCACCCGCGAATATTGTGCCTATTCCGTCGGCCTCCTTGTTTTCCTTCCTGTCCGTCCAGGAAGCCCCCCACCCTCCTAATTCCGCCCATCCCGCATTGCGGCCTACACTGTCCACGCGCATCTCATTTTTACCCCGTCGGCCAAGCCCCCCCTTTCCTTCGCCTTCGACAGCTTATTTTTTGCGCGCCGCATGGATGCCGCGCGGCACTGCGGCTGCGCGCCTGCGGGATCCCGAGGCGAATGCAAGAGTGAATCCCCCGTCGGCGACGGCGACCAGTGGCTGGGATCCTAAATACCTCGCTACCTACCCGTGGCACAGCGAGATCCTATATACCAACTGCACGCGATGGACATCCTACCGGTGCCACGGCGGGGATCCTGCCTCGCCCGCCGGGATCTCCGTGACGGCGCGTCCCAAGGTCGCGATCTTGTTTGTTTGCTATATATGGTACCGTCCATCCAGCACCCAGCCAGCCAACCATCCCATCACCCGACCATCCACGCACCGTCTCCGAGTCCTTGACTCGCCCCACCTCCACCTGCGGCGATTGATCCGTTTCTCTGTTTCCGTGTTTCCGAGCAGCGTCAGGCCGATTAGCCAACCGTGCAGCGCCAGGGCGGGTAGCAGCCCACCGTTCCTTTGGCGTTGGTGTTCCCCAAGTGTTCCGTCGTTCATCGTTCGGGCCTGATGCACCCACCCGGTGCGCCGCGAGCTCGACGTGCCCTCGCGTACTGCGAACCTCCCTGCGAACGCGCCCCCATTGGCACAGATACAGATACGGATGTCTGATTCCCATGTTGCCTACACCTGTGTTCCCTCGGCCGCCGTTGGCGCCCACGGCGGACACGGACGCGAAGCAAAGAGCTTCGTTTTGTGGGCGCCCATGCGGTACACAAAACACAGAACATAGAACATAGAATGTACAACACAGAACATCAACATAACGTAGAACACTGAATATGCGATGCACGACCTCCGCCGTCCGCCGTCCAACATCTGCAAGAAATTACTCCGCCTTGTTCGGCCTCGGACGGGCGTCCCCGCGCACCCACAACAACAAAGATGCACTTTGTAATCTTTTCCTCGCGTCCAATAATATTTCCCCGCGTCGTCGCAACATTTCATTTCCTTCCCATCGCTGATTCGCAACGAAGATTCGCTGGAAGATTAATATTCATCAGCCGCGCCCCTCGGGCTCTGTGGGCGGATAGGCGAGCTGGTAGGCGGCATCTGTAACCCGCCCATAAAGATATACAACGAAGACCCGATTTATAATGTGTTTGCTCCCATCGCTAACTCTCTGTCGCGACTTGGAAGATTCGCCGGAAGATCCGCTTTATTGTTTCGGCGGCCGCGTCGGGCGTGTGCGAGGAGCACTATGTCTTTGTCTTTGTCTTTGTCTTTATCCTTTCTTTGCCAGAGCCCCCACCGCACAAATGACGCGTATTTAAATTGTCGCGCTAGCCCCCGACAGCCCTCATCGCGTCGCGTTACCGCGAGCACTTCGCTTCCTTCGTCCCCACGTGCGCCGCTTCCTCCGCCTCACTGTCGCTGTCGCAGCTGTCGCGACGCACGCATATTCCGTCCCTTCGCGTGTTCGGTATTCTGGCCGCGGGCGCGCGCGGGTGCAGAGCGGGTGTGGATGAGAACCTGAAGTTGGCGGCTGGCATTTGCTGTCGTCGCCAGCCACGCCCCGGGCCCCGCCGAAGGGATGGGGATGGGAAGGGTGGCGAATTAGAGTTGGTTCTGCGTGGGGTGTTTGGTCGCGACTGTCGTCAACTCGAAGCTCAAACTTACGAGACCGTTTACGGTTTCCCCATCCACTTGGCCCTGCGCAGCCTGACGCCTAAATCTGACGCTCACTCGCTGCGCGGAAGAGGGGTCGGTTGATACTTATCCTCGACGTCGGCGTCGTACCACGAGCGCCGACGTGCACGGTCGCGCACAGCCGGGGTGGGCCCGCGGTTCCTTCGCGTCGGTGCGGGAGCAATGGAATGAAACGGGCGTCGAGGATTAATATTCGGAAGTTTTCCATCCCCATCCCCATCCCATCTCAGGCGCCTTGGCCCTACGCACGCCCTGACGTTCATTTGCTGCAAGGAAACGAAAAAGGAAAGAGGGGGAAAATCGGTGTCATACCGCGGTGTCATACCGACCACAGGGCAGGGGACATAGTGCCGAGTGCCACCACCTCGCGTAACGACGACGACCAATTAGTTCATTTGCTCATTCGCTGCGAGGAAGAGGGGTCGGTGGAAACTCATTCTCGGCGCCGGTGTCGGTGTAGTGCTGAGCCGACATAGCGCCGCGTGAACTTTTCGTGGTTGCGCAGCGCGACCGCACAGGGGCGCGACGCCACAGCCAAGGCAAGAGGGGAAAAAGGTGTCGATGTCGTGCCTATTGCCTTGGGTGCCTGAGATTCATTCCTGTCGTTTGGTAATGGTGCAGTATCTGACAGTGAGTTTTATTACCATCTAGTACAGATTCTGTCCTGACCTTGGTTGCAAGCAGGAAACTTGCATTTGGCTCCTAAAAATATAGGTGCAACGTGACTCACGCTTGGACTTGGCGCGGTCGCGAGGCGGCGCCACAGCCGCACAGCCGCGACAGGGGCGGGGTCGGATCGCGATTTTCTTTTTCTTTTTCTTTTTTTACGGGATGTTCCGTTCTGTGTGGGAAAGAGGTCCAGGACGACGTGCGGGACGCGGGACGCGAAGAGGAATGCATCGAGGATGATTCGGGCCCGGATCGGGCGCGTGCTGGCGGCGATTCCATCCTATCGTTCAATCCTCCCCAGTCCGCAATCTAGTCGGCGTGCATTGGAAGCTGGACCACTCGGCCAATTTCGGGCCGTGCGCCATCCATCCATGTTGGTCTCGTCGCGGGGTGCTGGACGCGCGTGCATGCGTTTCCTCGACGCGCGTGCGTGCGCTTCCTCGAGCCGAGTCAACCGAGTCGAGGTCGAGGTCGGAGTCGGAGGCGGAGTTGGAGTCGGAGTCGGAGTCGGAGTCGGAGGCGGAGTCGGCGTCAGGCAGGCGGTGGGTCTTTGTGCGCGGGCGCCGGTCGGCATGTGCCCTGGTCTTCGCATCTCGCATCTCGGCGCGGGCCCGGCTTCGCGCGCTCGTTCCTTCGCCACGCACCCCCAACCCCCCACCCCCGCCAGTCCTCGTCCCGGCGAAGGGATGAGAGGGTGGAGAATTAGAGTCGGTTTCGCGCGGAGTGTTTGATCGCGAAGCACGCCTATCATAGGGGATGGGAAGGATGGTGAATTAGTGGCCCTCCACGCCCTGGCGCGCATCCACTGCGGGGACACGAAAAAGGAAGGAGGGGGAAAAGGCAGGGTGTTGGTGTCGTAGGGGTGCAGGCGCCGACAGAACGCCGCGTGCCATGCCACCACCGCCGACCGATTTGATGCCACCACCGCTGACGGATTCGCGCATTCGCGAGGGGGAGGAATTAGAGTCGGTTTTGCGCGGGGTGTTTGGCCGCGAAGCACGCCCACGCCTATTATAGGGGATGGGATGGGTGGCGAATTACCCTGACGCGCATCCGCTGCGAGGACACAAAAAAGGAAGGAGGAGGAAAAAGCAAGGTGTCGGTGCCGTAGGGGTGCGCGCCGACAGAGCGCCGCTGCCATGCCGCCACCGCCGACCGATTTGATACCACCAACGCCGACGGATTCGCTCATTCGCGAGAATTAGAGTCGGTTCCGCGCGGGGTTGGCCGCGAAGCGCGCCTATTATAGGGGATGGGAAGGATGGCGAATTAGTGGCTGACGCGCATCCGCTGCGAGGACACGAAAAAGGAAGGAGGGGGAAAGGCAGGGTGTCGGTGTCGTTGAGGTGCGCGCGCCGACAGAACGCCGCGTGCCATGCCACCACCGCCGACCGATTTGATGCCCCCACCGCCGACGGATTCGCGCATTCGCGAGGGGAGAATTAGAGTCGGATTCGCGCGGGGTGTTTGGCCGCGAAGTACGCCCACGCCTATTATAGGGGATAGGATGGGTGGCGAATTAGTGGCTCTCGCGCATCCACTGCGGGGACACGAAAAAGGAAGGAGAAGGGAAAAGGCAAGGTGTCGGTGTCGTAGGAGTGCGCGCGCCGACCGTGCCATGCCACCACCGCCGACCGATTTGATGCCCCCACCGCCGACGGATTCGCGCATTCGCGAGGGGGGAGAATTAGAGTTGGTTCCGCGCGGGGTGTTTGGTCGCGAAGCACGCCTATTATAGGGGATGGGACGGCGAATTAGAGGTGGTTTCGCGCGGGGTGTTTAGTCGCGGGGTCGTCAACCTCGCACTTACGACGCTTACGGGTTCCCCGCCCCCGTCTCCATCCCCATCGTCATCTCGGCCCTCTGGGCCCTGCACGCCCTGGTGCTCATCCGCTGCGAGGAAACGAATAAGGAAAGAGGGGGAGAAGCAAGGTGTCGGTGTCGTGTGCCACAGGGGTGCGCGCGCGCCGACGTAGCGCCGCTTAGTGCAGGGACTTTGTGCGTTACGCGCAGCGCGACCGCACAGGGGGCGGCGCGCCGACATGGCGCCACCACCGCCGACCGATTCGCGCGTTCGCGCATGCGCTGCGCGGAAACGAAAGAGGAAAGACGCAAGAGGCCTAGGGGCGGTTCGTATTCTTGGTGTCGGTGTCGGCCGGTACCGGTGTCGTACCGCGCGCGCGCGCCGACGTAGCGCCGTTTGGTGCGTCGCGGACTTTGTGCAGCGCTACAGCCGAGGAAAAAAGCAAGGTGTCGGTGTCGTACCGCGCGCGGAAACGGAAACGAAAAAGGAAAGAGGCAAGAGGGTTCGTATTCTCGGTCAGTCGGTGTTGGTGTCGGCCGGTGTCCGTGTCGTACCGCGCGCGCGCCGCTTGGTGCATCGCGGACTTTGTGCAGCGCTACGGCCGAGGAAAGAGGGGGACAAAGCAAAGTACATATCGGTATCGATCCGCTCGTTCGCGCGTTCGCTGCGCGGAAACGAAAAAGGAAAGAGGCAAGAGGCAAGAGTCATAGGGGCGGTTTTATATTCTCGGTGTCGGTCGGTCGGTCGCTGCCAGTGTCAGTGTCCGCCGGTGTCGTTCGCGGACTTTGTGCAGCGCTACAGCCGCGGAAAGAGGGGACAAAGCCAGGTATCCGAGTCGGTGTCGTACCGAGCACGCGCCTGCGATTACTGGCGTTTAGCAACGGTGCGGTATCTGACATGTACAGTGCGTTTTACTCCCCTCTGTGGATTCATTCCCCCAGTCCTGAGCTCAGCTTGGGTGCACGCAGGAGATTTTTTTAAATTTGGCATCTGCAATTTCAAACATGAATATGAATATGGGCGTAACGTGACCTCCGAACGGTCGCGAGGCAGCGATTTTCCTTTTTATTTTTATTTTTATTTTCCTTTTTCTATTTCTTTTTCTATTTCTACTTCTTTTTCCTTTCCTTCTTTTTCTGGGGGTGTTATATTCCGTGTCACACACACAGGTGCGAAAGGGGGGGCCGCGCGAACGAGAAACAAACGCGTTCGCGGATTCGGGGCGTGCGGGCGCCGATTCCATTCTGGGCCGTTTTTCGTTTTTCGATTCTATTCTGGGCTTCCTGGTTCTGGGTTCTGGTTCTGGGTTCTGGGTTCTAGTTCTAGTTCTGGTTTCTAGTTCTGGTTGGTTCGCCCAATTTATATATTTATATATTTCGATTCGATCCGCGCTTGCAGCCAGACATTATACATAGACATAGACATGGACATGGACGTTCTGCGCGACGGCGACGGCGGACGCGATCACTCGGACTCGGACTCGGAGCCCGGCCAATCAAGGCGCGCAAGGCGAGACGTCTGCGCGACGGCGCCGCGCGGCTGGGCGCGAAGCTGGGAAGCGGGGAGCTGGAAGCTGGGCGCGGGAAGGCTGGAAGGCTGGAAGCTGGGCGCGGGACGCGGGAACTGGACGCGGGACGCATGGCGAAATTTCGATGACGCATGGCGGAATTGCGCGCGCCCGCCTTCGTCCCCTCCATCTTCGGCGTCGGCTTCGGCGTCGCGTCCTGCTCTCTTTCCGGCCGTGCATGGCCTGTTCGTCTCCCGAGGGCGCGTGCGCGTGGTGCGGCGCGCTGCGCGGCGTGGGCGGCTTCGGTTTCGCGCGCGGGGCGGGTATGACGATGGCGATGGCGATGGCGCGTCCGTCGCGTCGCGTCTCGGCGCCTGCGTCGTCGGATCTCTACGCGCGCCCGCGCGCGCGTGTTCGGCTGCCTCCTCCTCTTCTCTTCGTCTCTGTCTCTATCTCTATCTCTGTCCCCGGCCCAGCACCCCCGCCCCGCCGACCCCTCTCGCGCGTCTCCGTATCCGTCTCCGTTTCGGCTCATTTCATCTCCGAGCCCCCATCTCCGAAATAAATCAATAAAAATCAATAAACGAGTAAATAAAAAAGACCTCCCCATTCCGTGTCTTTCGTCTCCGGGTCTGCATCTCCGCATAAACAAATGAATAAAATCAAAGAGACGCTCCCGTCTTTTTCGTCTTCCGTCGTAAGTGTGGCATGTCCGACGCCATCTCGTCCGGCTCGGCTGGCACTTGTGCTTGCACCGCCCACGCGCTCTTCCAAGCATTATGCTGTCCTGCGTTGGTGGTGGCTTTCGCGCGGGTGCAGATGCTCGTAGACGAGAGCGACATGGAAACGAAAAGCGACGTCTACGTCGTTATATTATGTCTACCAACATACGCGACACGACGCGACGCGCCTTGGGACCGCGTACTGCTGTGCTATAATAATATGATGGGATGTATTATTTCTGGGGATTCGGTAGTTCGCCGGACGCGAGAGCTGTCTGTATGTCTGAAGCTGTTGGACGTGACATGGCCACGTCTTGGCGCAGTCCTGCAAGCCAGGAGGTGAAGAGGCGCCAGATTGCATGTGATAGTCGCGACTAATGCGAATGAATCAGAAGTGTGTTTACTGTTTGTTCGGGCAGGGTCGCGCAGAAGAAAGGAAGGCGGAAACGGGTGCGAATCCGATGCGATGCATGGATTGTTGGATGATACAGGGTCCGATGCGCCGCCTCGGGGTGGATGCGCCCTCGATAAGCGCGCGCGCCCCCCGCCCCCAAGCGGGATTCAGGAACCAGGGTGGTTGTGCGCGGGTGCCCCATGCAGAATCCTGATTCGCCGCACGCAATCCCAATCGTACGGCCCGCCGGGGATAGATCGGGTGCACAACGCACGTCAGCAGACGCAGATTCGATCTTGGCCCGATATGGCAGAGGATGAGTGAGGGAAGATCAAATCGGGGCACAGGGTACTTATAGCGCGGTCGGGTCGGTGGGGCCGTATACGACTGCGCCTGGGACGCCATTAAGAGCACGAGCACGAGCGCAGACACGACAACGACGAAGAAGACGACATTGACTAGCATGGAGGCAATCCTGGAGGCCCAAAACGAGGTGTTCTACGCTACCTTCCCCGACGCGCGGCCGGGCCCACGCTCCGCGCGCGCCGAGGCCGAGCACGCGCGGCTGTGGGCCCCGCCCGAGCTCGCTGTCGAGCTCGGCGGCACCCCGCTGTCCCTCCCCGGTGCCGCGCCCCCGCTCGACTACGGCGGCCCGCGCGAGTACCAGTATGCCGACCCCGCGACCAGCGAATACTACTTGAACCCGCGCACCGACTACTGGCAGCAGCAAATATGCATACCCATGCCCCCGCCGCACCCGCAGCGCCCCGCCCTGCACGCCGACATGACCATCGCGCGCGCCGTCGGCCCGCCGTCGTCCCTGTCCGCCGTCTCCGCCTCGACGGGCGCGTACCCCTCGCCCCCTCGTCCGCGTCCTCCCTCGCCTCCGCCTCCAACTTCTCCCGCTCCCCCGCCGACTCCCCCACGGGCCTCCCGTTCTCGTCCGCCGCCGACTCGCCCCTCTCCGCCGCCCCGCCCGCCCGCGCCAAGGCCCGCGCCCGCGCAAGCGCGACCGCGAGAACGGCAGCGGCGACGAGCGCGCGAGCGAGGGGCGTGACAGCCGCGAGCGGGAGCGAGAGAGAGACAGAGACAGAGACAAGAAACCGCCGCTCGCGTGCCTCTTCTGCCGCGGGCGCAAGATCGCGTGTGGGCCGCCGCAGCCGGGCGCCGGCGGGTGCAAGTGAGTGCCCTTTCCTCTTTCTTCTTGTTCCCTCCTTCCCTTCTACCGGCCGCCCGACGTACGCAGTACGTCTGCCGCCTTTGCTTACGTGCGCGCACAAGTGCCTCGCGCTTCCCTTGTCTCAGTTCGCGCTACTTCTCCCGCACCCTCTTCGGGCACACCTTTCGGACGCACGTCGGTGCCTTCACTTCACTTCACGTCCCACTCCATTGCCCTTCCCTGTCCGCGTCACCTTCACGTACGGGGGCACAAGTGCCTCGCCTCGAACGTACGAGGGTGCCTTCGCCTTGGCGAGCACCTTTCGCCTCCGCGCGCGCAAGTGCCGCGGTGTCGCCCCTCTCCTCGCTCTTCCCTCTTACTTCTTCGTGCTTCGCCCCTCCCCCCCTCGCCCTCTGCTCCATCTGTCCATCTCCCATCCACCTTCCTTCCTCTTTCTTTCTTCTTCCTTCCATCTACCGCCCGTCACCCGTCACCCGCACCCCGTGCTAACCGCCCCCCCAGCCAATGCCAGCGCCGCTCCCTCAAATGCGAGTACCCCGCCGAGTCGCGCCGCGGGATGCGCAAGAAGAAGGCGCCGCCGGCGTCGCCGTCCGCGGAGCCGCCCTCGGCGTCGTCGCCCGCGACCGCCAAGTCCGCCGCGACGTCGCCCACGACCGCAAGTCCACCGCGACGCCCGCGCCCTCGCCCGGGCGGGATAGCGCCTCGCCCGCGGCGAGCGAGGCGGGCGCCGGGGGGGAGGTGCGCGTGGGCGTGGGGGATGCGGACGACGACGACGACGGTGGCGACGATGGCGCAGTTGGTGGGGCGGGCGCGGGAGGGGTGGAGGGGCGCACGCGCGATCCGCGGAGGCGGTGAGGTGCGTGCTGGGGTAGGAGGAGAAAGAGAAGGGACGCGGGCGAGGGCGGCGAGCGTCGGCAACCCCGCTCGCCGCCCTCGCCCTCGCCCGCGTCCTCGCCGCACACCTGCCGCCCGCCCGCGTCCGCGCCGGTGCCGGTGGCGTCGGCTTTGTCGCCGCCGCCGCCGCCGCTCCCGCCCCCCGCTTCGGCGTTGTCCGCGGCGTGAGCCCGTCGCTGCTCGCCGTCGCTGGCGCCCCCGCTCCTCGGCGCCGGCGCGTCCGTTCCTTCCCCGCCCCTGCTTTCGTTCCCTGCCGTCCCCGCGTCGGTGCCGTTAGCTTTGTCCTCGGCGCCGGCGCCAGCCCCTACCCCTCCTTCGCCTCCGCCCTTCCCGCCGCCGTCAGCCCCCGTCCTGTCGGCGCTCGAGAGCCACATCCACCTAGCGCACCCCGCCCCCCCACCCCCGCCGCCCCCCTCAGCCGGCCCACATAATATCCTGTACATACGATACGACGCCTACGCCTCCCCGCCTATTACCGCGCGCCTATTACCGCCGCCCGCCTATTCCCGTCTTATCGCGCCCGTCTGTTATCGCCCGCGCGCTTATTATCGCCCGCCATCGCCCTCGCCCGCCCGTTCTCGCCCCGCCCGCCCTCGACTGCTACCGCCCCGCCTGGCCTTGCCGCGGCACGCTGCGGGTTACTTGCGTACCGCGCAACGTGCGGCGCGGGCGCGATTCAGATACGCAAATCGCGCCCGCGCCGCACGTTGCGCGGTATTCGAGCATCCGTGCGCGCTGCCCGCCGCCTTATCCCCGCCCGCCTGCCCGCCGCCTTATCCCCGCCCGCCGCCCGCCGCCTTATCGTTGCGGCGCTCCCCTCCCCGCCCGCCCGCCTGCCTGCCTCTACCCTACCCCTACCTAGTCCTAATAGCGTACACTCGCGCGCGTATATTATGTGTAGGTTTACCTCGGACGTTGACGTTACGTTACATTACTTTATCCGCGCGGTTTCGTGTTTTAGTTCTAGTCTAGTCTAGTGGTGCGCGGGTGCGCGCTGCGCGTTGGGGGGGGGGCGCTTCTTGCTTTGATAGTCGCTTTGTTGCCATGCTTTTTGTTACTTGGGTATAGGTATAGGTATTCAGTTTTTTTTTCTCTTTTCGCTGGTCAGTCGCTGTGAGAGCTGCTGTTGTTAATTTGGTGGGACGTGCTTACATACATATACACGCTGTGGGTAATTGCGGGGACGTACATATACGTAGATACGTTTTGTAGATATTAAATGAATGAACACGAATGAATGCAATTTTGTATGAAATTGGTTTGACTTTCCATAAGGATAAGCGTAAAACTAATCCCGAGGTAAGTATTTCTGAGCTTTAATTGAGAGTGCCAGCGATGGATGGCATCAAGGTCGGATCGTCTGATCACGGCTTGGGTTCCCATAAGAAAGAAAGGAATTCAAAAAACATGAATTGGTCTTCATGCTTGAACGAACTCCGATGGGTAACAGAAGATTGCTTGAATTTTTCTTAACATGAATCAGAGACTCGATGGTTTTCACGAGTGGGCGAGGAGTAGCCGTTGGCCACGCAAAACAGTTTATTCCAATAATAATAATAATCTGGGGGTACCCCTCTACAGATTTTCCGTAGATCTGGAATATTTCTTGTCCGCTTTGGGGTTGCCCGTCGATGGGGTACCGGTCCTGACAGCTGCCTCGGCAGCGCCGACCGGCAAGAGCAGAAAAATATTCCAGAATCGATATCATTTTTTCTATTTTGCTTATGGTTATGGAAAGTCACCCATTGTACACGATTTTGCGGTTTCGGATTGGGGATGAAATGAAATGAAGGGGGGGGAAAAAAAAGGCACAGTGGAAATGGGGGAGATTTAGATTTCGAGATTTCAGGGTCGCCGGAAATGTTTAGATTATCGCCTTGAGTCGATGAGTTGGGCCTGGATTCGAAAAAATGTATCCGAGACGTCAGGTGTCCCGCAACTACTATGTACCCAATTCGGGTAATGAATGTCTCGGCATATCTGAATTTTTCTTACATTTCAGCACGCTGAAAGTATAGGGCTCAGTAGCAGTCCAGCTTGCCCTACTTGATGTTTTGGCAGCAGCTCCGGAACCGCCGCCGAGAACCAATGAGTATTACTTACTCTAGGTCGCGCAGAAACTAATGACATTTCGGGTACATTTTCAGGGGCCCCACAAGCTTACCTAAACTACGTGTTTCAGAGACCATTTCCGGTGGCCCTTGGGTGGCCCTAAAATTTCAAATCTACCCCCCTTTCCGCTGTGACTTTCGTTCCCCAATCCGAAACGCATCGTTCATTCATTCGTTCATGCATGCGTATCACGTGTATCTACGTATCACACTAGCGATTATCGCAACACCGCAAGTGTCACAACGACTGACCGACCCAAAGCACACCCGGGTAAACGGGCTACGCGTCGTCATCGCAGTCAGAAAGACCCGGAAGAAAAAAGTCCAACCACAGCTCGACACGCATAAAATTAAACTGTGCCATTCTGCGCGAGTGCGTTGTGGAAAATGCAGGTGGGGGGCGGGCTGGTATGTAGGAGGTTGATAAATGATCCCAGTAAGGTCGACTGCCGATTTGGCTCGGAGGGGGAGGGCGACGGGCGTGGGTCTTGGATCGATTTAATTACTTACTTGCCGTAGAGTTGAATCGCTCCAAGAAAGAGAAAACAAAAAAACAAAAAAAGGAAAAGGAAAAAGTCAACCACGAGAACCCACCCGCGCTGAATATTCCATGGGCAGCACCTGCGCGAGTGCGTTGTAGAAATAGGTGGGGGGTGGGCTGGTATGTAGGAGGTTGATAAATGATCCCAGCCAGTTCGACTGCCGATTTGGCTCGGAGGGGGAGGGTGACGGGCGTGGGTCTTGGATCGATTTGATTACTTACTGCCGTAGAGTTGAATCGCTCCAAGAAAGAGAAAACAAAAAACAAAAAAAGGAAAAGGAAAAAGTCAACCACGAGGAACCCACCCGCGTTGGATATTCCATGGGCGGCACCTGCACCTGCATTCACGGCGGGAGGCGGTGAAAGTCAGAGGAGACCAGAAAGAAAAATCAACCATGCCCAACCAAGGCGACGTGTATCGAATTAAACTGCGCCGTTCTGCGCGATCCATCCGCTTGTGGAAAAATGCAGGTGGGCGTGGGCTGGCATGTAGGAGGTTGGCAAACCATCCCAGTCGGTTCAACTACCAATGCCGAGTTGGCTGAGGGGGAGGACAACGCGGACGCGCGTGGGTCTGTGATTACGCCGTAGATTTTGATCGCTCCAAGAAAGAAAGGGAAAGGAAGAGTTAACCGCAAGGAACCCACCCGCGCTGGACATTTGCAGGGAGCACATGCACCGGCCTTCGCGGCTGGAGGCGTTGAGCACGGGCTACTCGTCGCAGTCAGAAAAAGTTGAAACCCAGAGGAAAGTCAACCATAGCCAGCCAAGGTTCAGGTTGAACGGCGCGTACGAAAATTAAATTGCGCCGTTGAAGGCGCGACCCGTCCCCCGAGTGCATTTATCTGACCTGCGAGAGGCAGCGCCGCAGATCTGATAGTGAAGTTGAACCCAACAAGACAGCGATTCAGATTTGATTCAAGAAGAAATCCAACCACACACGTGCCCAATTTCTTTTTCAACCAGTGGAACCACGCACCCACGTGTATCATTTTCTCAATGTCTCATGTTTTCGACGACAGCTTCGACGACGATCCTTCCTCCCGCGGCGGCAGACTCCCGATCGATCGCCCCCCATCGCCCTTGGCGTAATCATCGCGCATTGCTATGAAAAACAACAACCACGTGGAGGGTTAAACGTGGATCCGGAGGATCGATAGTCGGATAGATAAGTTATCGCGCTGCCAGCAGCCTGCCAGTCCCGGAGCTTAAATTCGACAGATATGGGTAATGGTACCTGGCGACGGGGGCATCCGTATCGATATCGGGAAGAATCGAAGGATTATGTTGGTTGTTAGCCGAAGCGCGACCGCGAAGGTCTGCCAGTGAGTCAGCTTGAAGCCGCGAAGTCGAGTGTAAATTTGGAATTTACACAAGGTTAATCGTAGAGCATACAAGACCTACGCCACCATCCGGTCAGTTTGCTGCGCCGTTTGCCGCCGGCGAACTCGACGCCGCCAACATTTTTTTTTTGCATGCTCGGCCCGACATCCAATGATGATTCATGTCGGTCGAAGGAAGCATGGTCACTGGCGGGCAACCTCGAGGCTCTTCAGCCCTTTCTCGCTGCTGCCAGTGCGTCGTTGCGCTAGTCCTTGGACGGAATATTGGAACCATTTCTCACTGCATTGGCAGATGCGGTGCTCACATTTTTTTGCGTCACCCGCCACATACTTCGCACAGTACTCCCATCCATATATTGCCATTCTGTTACTGCCCTGGTAGCTTTTCCCTGCAGGGTTTTTTGACGCACCTGCGGAGCAGCTTTTGTAGGTAGCATTGTCTGTGTCTACCACGTAGGATGTAGCCATCCAGAAACGGTGCAATACACTGAGCCCCTCCTCGAGGGGCTGATTTTGGCTAAACCACACTTTCGAGAAAGTCGACGCAAAGCTCGAGATGATTGATTGACTCTGACATACATACAGTCGTGAACTAGGAAGCGAAACACTCAGATTGCGCGCCTCATTGCGGGTGCCGCTGTGCTCCAATGATATCATTTTTTGCTGCAGGAAGACAGAGGGCCATCCCTGCCTTCCGACATGTCAAAGAACTGTGCGGTTTGGCTTTGTAGTCATGGAGAACGAGGAGGATCTTTCCCGGAACTCGAAAAGTGCAAAATAACGTGAAAGCGAAACACTTCAAAACAATTCGGCACACCTCTTCGGTGAGACCTGAGGATCAAGATATCTATATCTATGTTCTACGACCTTGGAACACCTAGTTGACCCTTCCCAATTCAGACAAAACACATCAAACATCGGACAGCGCAACCACCGGAAAATACTGCAAATATATGGTCTGAAGAAATGTCAGCACAGCGGCTCGTCGGGTTCTCGAAACGCGACTGAGGCGACTGGACAAGGGAAAAGCAGAGTGAAGGGGACAAGCAAACAAGCAGCTGGAGTATAGACCAGAATAGTATAGAGAGTAGTAGAATAGTACAGGGTTTATATACAAGCGCCAAGGGATTTATAGGGGACTAGGGGGTTTGGTGTCTGTGGTAACAGGACACATAGGGTTAATGCGCAATATTAATACTGATCGTTGTTCCTACAATTGGGATGTGGAGGGGTTGAGTCCGGAATAACGGAGTTGAACCCCGGGATATCAGAAAAGAATTCCGGATCATGACAAGAAAGTTGAATAATACAGGATCTGCAGGAGGCTTTTAGACAATTCTTTTTGTGAACATACATTTCTGAATGAGAAGACCTCTGTCCCAAAAAATTGGGGTCATCGGTGATGTTTAAGTCCTCAAACAATGTAGTGTTTCACTTCTACGTTACATTTTGCTTCCTAGTTTACGACTGTATGTTGATCACGTTGATGGGGAATCTCCTAGTTGAGCCAGGAAGCTAAGGTTCAGAGGGAGGCAGTAGGAGGTCTGTCAATGACAAGAGAGATTACGACGAAGGGGTGGTGATCCAGAGCCATGGGGGCTGTGTTTATCGAAAAAGGCACCCCTTTTGAACCCATCCCGCGGTTGAACTGGACCGACCGTTCAGACTTTCTCGGGCCTTCAGAATCCATGCTGAAATTGCAGAGGAACGTGAGGCGGCGCATGGAGTTCAACCCAAAAAGAAAAGAAAAAAGTTGGCATGCAGGTGGGACACCATGCACTCGGCAATGGAGATTCACGGGACATTAGGGTTGTTCACAATTCCCTTTTTTCTTCCCTTTTTTTTCTCCCTTTTTCCTGGATCTTGAGTTTGGCTTGGTTTTTGGCCGGGATTTTTTCCGTTTTCAACCCTTTTTACACCTCTGAGTTGAAAAGGGAAAAAAAACTGAGCAAAAACTCAAACAGGATGAAACTGCAGAAAAAAGGGAGAGAAAAAGGGAAGAAAAAAGGATGGAAAAAGGGAACTGTGAACACTCTGGTCCGGGACTCCCTTTTTTCGTCCCTTTTTCTCTCCTTTTCTTCATTCCATGTAGACTAGATTTAGAGCTATGGAAAGCTTAGGTTGAAATCAATATCAATAGCCATCCAATAGGGGACTAAGGCATGACCATGGGACTCCAAGCAATAAGTTGATCCTCAAGTTCTATCATGTTCCATAGAAAAAGAGAGAAAAGGGAGTGAAAGAGGGAAAGAACAAGGGAACCATGAACGACCTTATTAACAATGCGGAAAGATTCAAAGAAAGAAGCCAACTTTGAACTTACCCCAGATACGTATCACGTTACAGACGTTGCGAAATAAATTCCCGGTACAGTTGCTAAATGGGTTCCGGAACATGTGGAAATAAATTATGAATAGAGAACTAGGGAAAGGAGATGAGCAGATTCTGTTTGCATATTTGGATTCTACGACCTTAAAGCATAAGTGACATCTGCGTCCGAATTTTTGAGGGCACTGACCATTGGTAAAACAGCAGTTTCGGCAATTAGTGAATTTCGACAAAATTACAGTTCCGGAACATCACCCTTTTCGGGGTTCAACCGATCTTTCTTTCAACAAAAACCCACTGAAGGCCCCCAGAGTGGTGCATCCAAGGATCCCAGGACGTCCACACAGTGATTCAAGGCACCAGTGGCAAATAATCGCTGTAACATTTGGCTATGATATGAACAAGCCGCTTCAAATGGCCTTTTGGATATATTGATTTTCCATGTGACAACGGACAACAATGCTCGCATGATATATGGTAGGAATATCTAAGCCACCTTCTAGATTAATGACAAAAATTCCTGTGGACAGTACCTACGGCCTGAACTGGGAATGCGGATTGTTCCGGAATTGGTAATGTTCCGGAACCCATTTAGCGACTGTATGTTTGTGGAAACATTTTTTGAAAGAAACCCGAAACAAGATCTGGACCTTCAAATGTAGCCTAGCACTCTTAGTACTCTGGAAAGAGTGAATGTGATACCGGTAGAAGCAAGGAAAGCATTTGATGGCCATGTTTGGCATTGTTATATCCGGTGACTTGCCTCCCGATTGCTATCTGCAAGCTGCCAGATAGCGCAACTAAACCAAACACCCGGGCAACCATTGCATGCGAAGGTGCTGAGCATGTGCGGTGCTTGGTCCAAGCCACAAGTGTGACAGTCAACAAGCGCGTCTTTAAATTTTGAGGCACGACACGTTTGATGGCACATGATCGTATTACTGTGTTTTTTCAATCCGACCAGGGGGTGATGTGTGACTCAAATTACCAATTCGACCATTCGACCATGACCCAAATTTCGCGTGACATAAGCGAAAATTTCGACCACAGGGAACGAAATTTTTTCATTTTACACGTCGCGGACATGGTTTTTGGGAAATTTCGAGGGCCGCGTGACGCAAAATGCCTTCGACCAGTGAGTGACGCGTGACAAAATACCAATATTCGCCATCGACCAGGGGGGAGTGACGCGTGACGGTCGAATTGAATGTAAAAATACAGTAGTCAAACGTTTGCCGCTTGTTTCGAGCGGAATCTGAGCCCGTACAGGCATCGTATCACCATTCGGACGTTGTACAGAGGTCGTGCAGATATATTATAAAATTCACTCAAAATGTTTCCGCAGATATACCGAATTTATTTTTGCAACGCCCGTAACGTGATAGATACGTAGCTGACCAACCGACGCGGATTTCATTTTCCCGATTCTCCCGCGGAAACAAATTTGAAGCGGATCGGTCGCCAATGATCACGAAGACTATCGCGTATCTGTTCTGTATCGGCGCTATTGGAATGAAGATCAACCACGTTGAACACGATAAGTGATCGCGCCCGGATGAGTGTCGGCCGAAATGCTCTACAGCAGTCCACGATGAAACTACTCGCAGATGGGCGGGCGGAAAATAAATCCCCAAGTTTCTAGACAGGCAACTAGTAAGGAATCCCATCCGAAGGTCAGTTTGAACAGGAAAGGCAACCATACCTACTTCGTTTCATTTTCCCTCCTTCTGCACTGGAACAATCGACGTGCTTGGCGATAGGATCCGCCCAACCGACCCTACGTTTGAACATGAAATTTCTGCGCGTGCCCCCTACGGCAACCGACGCTCGATTCGCGACGGGAGTTAAACAAGGGCAGAAGGGGCGTGTGAATAAAATCAGCCGCGTGGGGTTGAACCGGAGCGAGCTCCGCGATAAGTCCTTGTTGCGCTGCCGCTTGCCGGAGCTTGCATTTCGGCTGGCGTCGTGTTGAGCGTTCACAGCGGGTCGTATTTAACGGATACATAATCTTCCATCAGGTGTGGATACCAGGTGGCCCAAAGAATCGACAGCAGGATCCGCAATACAACCAGGTAATTGGGAGGGTGGGGCAGCTGGCGGGACATCCATGATTTCGAAGCTACCGAAGCTCAACATCATAACAGGCGGGTCAAATAGGCTCGAGTTTTGAATAACGGTGTGAGGACCGTGAAGTCAACCACGCCAAGCGCAAAAGGGAAAATGTCGATCACCGCGCCAAAAAAAAACAAGTTCGGTTCATTGCGCAAGGGTTTGCGCCAGTCTGAGCCTTTAAAAGCTGGTATACACTGTATATTGGTTCCAAGAAGAGCCAAGAAGCTCCAAGAAGAAAACATCACGCGCAGAAGCAAAATTGCTCGACGATCGCCAATCATTGCACGGTTGATCATCGAGGAATGCTGCGGGCGAGTCAGGATAGGTCGCGAATCGCGATGCAGGTAAATGAAATAATTATTCACCTTGTTTCGCCATCGCCTTAGGAAACCAACTAGCCACGCGAGGGTTAAAAATTGGTATGGTGCCATAAAATACTGATATCGCGCTCCTTGGGCGTGGCCCCGGTCGGAATCTGCCGGCCGAAATTAAAGCGGTCGACAGCGCTTGTGGGGTACACACGGACATTCGATTCCGAAACCGCCATGACATGCTTCTGCGGAGGCGAATCGCCGGATTTGGGTAGCATTTGTGTAGATTTAGGTTTGGCTAAAACGAATGAAGGGGAACGTTGCGAAATCTAGCTTCCATAAAACAAAAGAACGAATTTGAATTGCTGTAGGAAAGGGAAACCAATCAACCCACGTTTATTCGCAAAATGAGCCACCCATAATCGAACATCTCGCGGTGGTGTACCGTTGGTGTACCGTGTACCTCGTTGTTCGGTTATCAAGAAGCATGTTAGCAAAACAGGGGCAGACGAAACGAATTTTCGAGACCACCAACATTCGACACTCCAATAAGGGAAAGCCGACTGCGACTCCCGAAGAAAGGTAATCAAAACCGAATTGGCGTACAGCCTAAGGCACCAACGCCAGAGATTCAAATAAATTCGTCCACGGAGAAGGACAAAAATCAACCACGCACGCGTATTGTATTTCTTATCAGCTGTTCCGGCCAATACTCTTCCGCGGAGGCAGCCGCTGTGGGCCTCCAATGACAATTCAAAAAATGTGGGATCCCCTAGGATCCCCTGGGTTGCAAGTCGTCACGATCCTGATGAATAGAGACAGCAGATAGATATCATGTTGAACGATAGCATCGAGATGGGGCCGCCGCGGCCGCCCTTCGATTCTTTCCCGCGATCTCGGGAAGCCCGCGCAGCGCAGGGAATATTAACTTGAACGAGTTGTGTGAGATTTTTAACACCTACATGTGCCCATCGTCAGTCGCGTGCTGATTTGGTTCCCCCGAGGCCTGGCGCACATCAAACGCAAAACGAAAAAACCGAACCAACCGCATCTGCGTTAGTTTCGCTGTTAGTTTATGAGGAAGTGGGCGCTGAGCCTAGAACGGAAAAGACAACCATTCACGTGTATTTCATTTTCGGAGAGCTGTTGACTGACTGTTCCTGTTCCAATTGTCCCAACCAAAGATTCTCCCGCGGAAGCAAATCGCGGGATCGATCGATCGTCGGCGATTGTGATGTTGGAATACAAGGCCAGCCTACTAGTCGAGATACAAGGGCCTCGAGGCTCCTCGAGGACTGATTTAGAGTGCATAAAATGATAGTGCTGATGCGTAGCAAGGGCACCGTAGGTCAGGGAGAGTGAACTGGAACAGTAAATCAGTGATTGTAAACATTCAAAGGCCACGTGGAGTTGAACTTTATTTGAACAAGGATTGACCGTTTCGATCTCGCTGTGTCCTGCGATAGGATTGCGTTGGCGGATGAAAACAGGACTAGTCGGAAGCCCAGCCGCCGAAATGAAATGAATCTGCCAACCAGACCAGTACCACACTCGGCGGAAATGCGCGTGTTAGCGAGATACCCCGGCGCCTCGCTGGTGTAAATTAAATAAAAAGCCCCAAAAGGCAAAACGCACCACGGAGATGCATCGGCTAAGCATTAGCTATATGCAGGCGAATCAATTGTAGGGATTCTGCGCCTCGTTAACCCAAGAGCGGCGTCGCTCTCGGGATAACTGCTATGACCAGGTGGCAGGAGACGCGCATTTCGATCTCGAGGACGCGGACCACTCGGCGTGCGTGGGGAGCCTGCCTCGATGTGGCGCTGTCGATCCGGACGATCTATATGCCATTATATGCCATGCAATTTGTCATATCAGCTTACACACCACTCCACTCGGTAGTCTACCGAGGCAACACTTGGGCAACACACTTTGCATCTGCTGAAAATATTTGGGCGGCGAAGTTGTTGTGTGAGCGCGCCATTAGAGCTTATTTGCAAGTGGTACAAAATGATTTTGTACCAGCGTTGATTGGCTGCTCCACATTCTGCAGCGAATGAGAGGGCTCTAAAAATCTCGGTTAAAACTGCAAATAAGCTCTATTACCGCGGGAAGCCTTCGTGGTACGCGAATGAATGACTAGATACTCTCAACGCGCCACGAATCAAGCCTAATCAAGCCAGGTGCGAGAAGGCGCATCATTAGGTAATCAGGGCTGACCGCAGCTGATCCAGCCGTAAGTCTAAGCGCCCACAACTGTGTTTTGATTCCCGAGACTCTCCATTGCGGCGTGATCTCCGGCGGCCCTCTCTTCCGGAGTGATGTCCGATGGCACTGAGCCCTGAAGCTGCCGGCGGTCGCAGCTACGAATCACGATTTCGCATATACTGCCGCGGAAGTAAAATGTTAGGCTTGGCACGCTCCGATATGCGAGGGCGGTTTGGATTCGACGAGATTCACGAATTTCCTGCTTTAATGTGTCCGAGTGCAAGCCATCGTGCCCCTTGAAGTGGGTGCCCCGGCGCACTTTCGCGCGGGCACAACACAAAAATGTGATCTCCGCACGACCACATGTAGCGTAGGCGTTCAGATGTCGCCCAGTAGTTCCGGATAGTCAGGCGTGGGTTCAATTGATGCGCAGGAACTTACCTATTCGTGCACCTGCAGAGAATTTAAAGGAGTCCAGGGCTAATTCGGAGCGATGACGTTAGTGTGAAGATCTTGGATAGGGGTTCAGCAAGGTGAACGTTGAACCCTGAACAGACTGGAATTGAATGAGGCAGAGCGGACCGGGACACTGATGATCAATTAGGCTTGCGCCTCAGCCGTGACACTTCTAGCCCCAACGTTTAATCCACTTCTAGCCCCAACCTTTAGACACCTTTAGCCCCAACCTTTATGTAATCGATTGCGATCCATTGGGATGTCTGGTTATCTAGTGTTATCTGCTTCTGCGGAGGCAATGAGGCCAGATGAGGCCTGCAGCTGGGCCCTGGGCTTCAAGTTACCCAAACTGCATTGCCTGCATACATACTCGCAACCCCAGTTCCGCAGCAGAACGTTCCACGCGACCCCACCTTCCGGGCCTTCCTGTGGTATTGTCAGTTTGGGCTATTAGACGAGGAGAAAATCGACAGCATGAGTGCTTCATCTCCGCCGGCTCGCGCCCATAAACGCCCACACAAGCACCCAAAGGCTAACCCAGGAAAGGTCAAACCGATCCGTCAACAAAAATGAAACGTGGTGATGCGCAGAAAGCGAGCCGGTAGGATGATCCGCCTGCAGGTTGTACCGAAATAAAGTAAAATAAGCTTCTGAACTTGCCTTCTACAAAGCGACTGAGCCGGGGCGCCCGGAGGACCTGATCATGAGTAGCTCAACGGAGCAAAATTGAGCTTCGTCGATTATTTCGTCGTCGTTGGTAATGACCGGACTTTTCAGCAGGCTCCAGCCTGCTTTGAGAGTGTGGCCTCCGTGAGCGCGCACTTCTCAGCGGGCCGAATTTTCACAGCGAGCGCTGTCCATTGGACAACCCTAAATTTTGTCGCCTATGTCAGCCGATGAGAGTGACCTAATAATATCTGCACCAGAGAAGCGCAGACAGGATCAGAGATTCAAGGCAAATTTCACGGCATATACCAACGGCATACAACGTCTCATACCATCCCACCAGATCTGGCCGCTCAAACGCCAGCCGAGGCATAACTCACGCGCTGGACAGCGCGAAGCAAGTGCGAAGCCACCCCTCTAAACGGGGCAGTTTTCTGCATGGAGATCGGTAATGCATCAAGTAGAATTGTTACTAATGTTCTACCGAACGTCGGGAATCGGTCGTCGGAGGCTCTCCCACGCGTGGCGCACGACGGCAGGTCGGCGTGAAGCGCGTCCTAGTGCGTCATGCATTTAATTGTCCGGCCCCATGCTGAAAGGCGACGTCGTTGAGCCGAGGAATACATTATTAGTTTAGATGCGTTGAAAAAAATGTCTGGGATATGGGTCAGTGCGGTACGTAATACATAGATGAGAGCAGAAGGAGACAAGATGATATAATACAGAATTGAGTTCCTTCTAACCAGTTCCAAGATAACTGTCCCAGACGATTTCAGAAACCGCCAGTCTATCGTTTAGCAGCTCGTGCGGGGCGAGTGGACCTCCTGGTCGCGGTAGTGGCAGTGGTCCTCTCCATGTCCGAATCTTCGCGCTTCTTGCCTTTCGCCTTCCGGGAGCTTGAACTTGCGGGGGTGTTTCCCTTAGGCTTCGGCTCCTTCTTCGTCTTCTTTGGTGCCGGCGGAGGCGACCCTGCGCTGCTGAGCGGACTGCTCCCCGCCGTATGCATCTCCGTAAATGCCCGTTTCTGTGCGCCACCATCGGTTTCGCACACCTGGCCGGCAGGGCCAGGTAGCAGGGCAGGAGGCGCCGCAGGCACAGGCCCGTAAAGGTACTCGCTCTCTTGTGAAACGGAATATTCCTTTATCGCTGGAAGCGCCCCGGGGTTTGCGCGCGGAAGCACCGTCAGCGCGCCCGCTTTAGGCGCCACAAACGCAGGCGGTGCACCGTACAGGAAACTGCTCTCCTGTGAGTCGGGGTATCCCTCGATCGCCGGAGGCGCCGCGCATGGCTGACGCCGCTCCAACGCGCCCGCTTTCGTGATTGCCGGTATCTCCGCTACCGTCTCGAGGCGCCCGGTTCGAGTATTGCGCGGGCTGGCAGGAGGCTGGAGATCGTCGTCCGCGTACGGATCCACTGTTACTGCGCGCTGAGGTACCGCTGAGGAGTTGCCGCCTCCGCTACTGAGAGACGCCGTGCGGGAGATTGAGTCTCCTCTCTGGTCTGGGTACTTCAGGTCGTAGGTATGCTTGTGCCCTACGAGCCAGCCGTGATACTGAGCTTCTTCGAGCGTCATGCGCGTATCCGGATCGATCTCAAGCAGACGCTGGACAAACTCCTCGGCTGTGAGAAAATTAACAGGGTACACAATCCGCGAGCGAGAAGGCACACATACCGGGCTCAGAAACCATCGCGTTTTGCAGATACTCCCACCTTACCTGGCTCCTCGCAATCAGCTCAAGGAGCTGCTCAGTGGGAATCTTAGTGGGAAAAGGTGTTTGTGTAGTTAACCTTGTTGTGTCGGCTTAGCCAGGGTATAAAAGCAGATAAATATGCGTACATGAGAAACAGAATGGCGCCCACACTCCAGCTATCGACGATGCTGGTGTACGAAATGTCGGTGCTAAGACGCTTGACGATCTCCGGAGCGATGTAAGTCGGGGTTCCGCACATTGTCTGGAAATAGACACGTCAGCCGGCGTACAGATCCCTCGAAGGATATAGCATACCCTGAGGGCAGTCGCTTCGTCCACGATCTTGGCCAACCCAAAATCGGCAATTTTGGCTATGGGCGGATGCTCCGCCGTGAGTAAGATGTTCTAAGCCCCATTTTAATGAACAGAATCGCAGCGGTAGGGGTTTGGCACACCTCCGGTTTCAGATCCCGATGAGTGATGTTGAGGGAATGCATGTACGCCACGGCTTTGCAAATCTGCTGTATCAGATGGCAGGACATCCATTCGCCTATACCTCTATCAGCGCATATACAGAGCGCGAGCTGAGGCAATGCTTACTGAGCCCGTGGCCATTGTTCGTACGTCGAAGATACTCGAGAAGGTCTCCACCTTCCACGTATTCGAGTACAATATCTGCATTCGGCGTTGAGTTACACAGGGTATTCAAGCGAAGACGAGAGCTCACCTATGCTCTGATTTGAATTTTCAAAGCATTCAAGTAGCGCACAGATGTTCGGATGCTGCAAGCTTTTCATGATGTTGATTTCGCGATTGACCGGAGAGTCAGCGATCGAGGGGGAGGGATTGTGACGCGTTTTCTTTGATATTTAGGTACGGAAATTTGAGAGAATATGCTTCGACTACACACCTGATTTATCACCTTCACTGCAACCCATTTACTGGTTCCCTTTTGCAGCGCCTTATAGACCGTGGCATACGATCCCTGACCCAGTTGAATGGACAAGTCATACTTCTTGTGAAGTTCTCGCTTTATGACAAGGTCGCGGTACGTGTACCCTGCACACTATCGTCAACACATATAGAAGTGAGCGTTGAGACTTACTGTACTCCGGTTGGTTGGCTTTCGTCGGAGGCCCTATGGATCCAAATGACACTTCGCTTCCGTCGGTCAATACGCGCTTCAAACCGGAGCCGATCCTTTTGCCATTGAGCTGAAAAAGTGGGGTAAGTTACGCACATTAGCGGAGCTGACTGTACCCACGTAAGTACCGTTGGTCGACTGATCCTCGATAGTCACCTCAGAGGCGTCGTTCTCCTGGCCGTTCCAGGTTATAACCGCATGGAAGCCACCTACGATTCATAAAATCAGTTCGAGGTGCTATCATACTACTAACAGGCTTCTCACTGATGCAAACCCATGAAAAGACAACCTGATTCTTGGCGTCGCGTCCGATGGTGACCTTGTGAGTGGACTTGAGAAGCCGAACGCGTTCCAACCCGGGAACACACGAGATGAGCAGACCCCACGAGTCCGTCGAATCGTTCTCCATCACGCCCTCCATTGGCTGGTTGGGTTGACTGAGGGGTTGCGTTTGAGCTTGGGAGTGGTCTGCGTCGTCAACGCTAGCGTCGAGAGGATTGGCGCTGCTGTCCATCTCGACATCCATGGTGACGCCAGAGTCACCTTTGCGAATGAGACCGAACCGCGGAGCCAAACCTGTGAATGTTGATCTCCATTGGGAAATTTGCGCCCACGTGGATGGCTTATGTTATTTCCATTCCGAATATTGGAGAACGCCGAACGCGCCGAAATCGCGTCTTGGCAACGTTCTATAACACCAGGGTCTCAACAAAAGAATTGCGCCCCACCACGATCTTCAGATCGCAGCTTGACAGAATAAACGGTTTAAAAAACTGGGCATCTTTCAAGTCACGGTTTGGGAGGCCCGAGGGGGACTCCGATCTTCAGGTCTGAGGCTTGACAGAATTGCGAGAAGGGATCGATTATGTTCAGTGCGATTGGCTTCAGGAAAAATAGAATCGGTCGGGTCAGGGTTGAATGATTCTTCAGAGGTATGTGCGGGTTTGAAATTTGGCGTAGGGAGCGTGACTACAGACGGCGGAAGGACCCATGCGTCGAAAACCGGCATACGAGGAATTAACCACGCGAATCCTCCTTCCCCACACGCGGGGATATTTAATCAATACTTTCTGAGCGACAGACTGGAGGGGAAAGGTACTCATGATCATTTAGACCAGCCTCGAGCGTTGTTCATGATGTTAGAGCGCCGTGGTGGTTCTGGAGACCATGACTCTTTCAGTTAAGGGCGATGAGCCCGCAGAAGCCTTAGAACTCGGATTTGACGCACTCTCGAGGATAGGGGCTTCCGCAGGGAGTTGCGCTTTGAAGCTTGAAGATTGGGAGAATGAATTCAGTCCCAGCCACATAGCGACTATCATAGTCAGCCTCGAAGCAACTGCATGATGGTGGTGTGAGGAACGTCTAAATGTGTGGCAGTGTCGACGGTCAAAAGCTGCAGCAAACAACCGCTTTCGGGAAAGTTCGGAAGCAAATCATCAAGAAGTAAAATTCCAGCGACTCGCAGACCGTAGAAGAAAGACGAGGGAACAGTGGCCAATGGTTGGGAGAAAAATGATGATACATACATCCTAGTACTCGAATCCCTCCCGTATCACCTCCCGCTCAGGTGCCCCACCCTCGGCGAGGGCCGCAAGCGCAGCCTTCTCAAACTCCGGCGAGCCGCACAGGTACACGTCCCATCCCTCCAACTCCCCCGCACCGAAAAAGTCGCGCGGCATCCGTCCAGTGTGTCGCCGCAGGACAATACCCCGACCCAACTCGGGCACGTCCTTCATATTCGTGGTGAACACCTCCACCACGAAATCAACGGCAGAACCCTCCGCGTCGAACGCACTGTCGATGAGCGAGAGGAGCACGTCTGGCTCGCGGGTGGCTATCAGAAGCCGGACGTCCCAGCGCGTGCCGTTGGCAGGCCGAAGAGCCTTCAGCATGCTCAAGAACGGCGTGATCCCGATGCCGCCGGCGACCCAGAGCATCTTCTTGGTCGTAGATGGGGCTGCGAGCGGTACCATGAGCCCGAGCTCGGCGTCGCTGACAGACGCAAGAGAGTTTGTCTCTGGAGGGAGGACGAAATCCCCCGTGACGCCGACAATGCCCACGCGCAGTCCAAGGGGGCTCGAATCCGCCAGCGCTTCGGGCCTCAGCTCCGCCAACTTGCGCGCGATGGCGAACAAGGAGCCCGTGACGGCGCCGCCAGGCTTCTCGCGCATCGTCAAGGAGAACTGGCGCGTCCCGGAAGAAGGGTGCGAAGACGAGACGGTCCATGTGCGGATGCTGTCGTCGTTGACGGAGGTGGGCTTGTTCTGCGCCATGTGGCGGTACGCCGGGACGCCGACGAGGGGCGACATGTCCATGATGATCGCCTGGCCGGGTTTTATTCGGAGGTCCACCGACGAGTTCCAGGTGAAGGTAGCGATGGACGGATTGTGCAGACCGATCTTGGCCAGCAGCGCAGTGGCGCCTTCGGATTTGTCGAGGAGCGAAACCGAGGCAGTCTCGTCGGCGAGAAGGCGGATTGGAGGGCTGTATGGACTAGATAATTGTTAGATTGTCTTTTGTCGCGAAGTATAGCGGCGCGTCATACCTGCGTTGTGGGGACGTGCCTGCGCGTTGGCGAACAGGCAGTGCATCCCGAACAAGCGTGTAGCCGGTGACAGAGACGGTAGTGACTGTCTTTTGAAACGGCATCAGCTTGAGCGCGTCTGGGCCAACGAGATTTTCAGCGTCGCCCGTAAGGTACAAGATGTCGCCCGAGGTGAAGTCAACGAAGGTAAGCGAGGCCAGCGGCGTCGCCTCGATGTTACCCAGCGAGGTCATGAACCGATTTCCTGTACGGTGTCAAATCAGTGTCGTCCAAGAATCAAAGGTGTTAGTCCAACCTGAGAAATCGGGCAATACGACCGTCCTGCCGTCGGAAGGGACAACCCGAATGAATCCTGGGCGCCCTCCCCGTTGATTCATGCCTAAATGTGAGGGAAAGAGGAGCGAATCCTGCACATATGCCTTGTACGACGTGCCCAAGAAGACGGTGTCAGCGCCGGTGATCAGCGCAATGGCCGCGTCGGGGAGTCGCTGTGCTGGCGAAAGACGAGATTCTTGGTATGCGATCTGGGGTTTGGTTTGGGGATGCGGTACCAAGTCCCGGACGGTGATATATTTTGGGCAGTTCCTGGAAAGCGTGTTATTCAATGAAACTAGTATACGACTGCAACGCACCCAATAGCTTCGTTTACCCGCAACTCGAGCTTTATTCCACCATCTGAATCAACCTCCTTGAACCGGGAGATGGCGCCCGCGAACTTGTTGCGCCTCCGCGTCGCGAACTCGATGCCGATCCCCGCGACGAGCATCGAGCCCTCCCCCTCAAACAGCTTCGAATTCTCAGCCAGCGGCTCGCCATCCCACAGCTTGACGTCGACGCTCAACGTGCTGTACCGCGGCGTCTGTATGAATCCGGGCTGTCCGTCGTGGCCCGCGAGAATCGAGCCCCACGGTCTGCCGGCCGCATCCAGCGTGGTAACAGGAAGGAAATGCAAGCACGTCGTATGAAATTGGGCGTGCTCGCCAGGCAAGTCGCCTTGAATCGACATGTAGAGCGTGGACACGGCATAGTCATTGAAAGTGTTTAGTTTGAGGTGAATGGTGTTCTCGCCACGATGCCAACCATGAAGTGCCATAGCCAAGAAGGATAGCCGTGTGAGTTCGTGTGGGATTGCGACCAGAGGGCTATTTCTTTGGTCGGCATTTCACCAGTCTCGAGCGGCTTACTGAGGATTACTCAGATGAAGCACGGGCTTGCACGGGGTCGACATCAAGAGGTGGTGGAGAAGGTGCATAAAAGCGGAACGCTCCCATTCGACAGTCAGGTGGAGGATGGTGAAGGAAGAAGAGAGGATACCATACGTTAGGAAGGAAAATTATACATCGACCGAGTTTTGGAATCGATGAAGCTTGTACAATGAAATTTAAATCTACCAGCGAATAGAAACGAGTATAAAGGAATGTGTAACGAGACCTACAGTGCTCTACGATAGTCTACATACAATATGGTGAATTCTAACGAGCGTGAGTATGATTAATGTCCTCCGCCACGAGCTCAATGCTTTCCATGGGCACGCTTCCGAGCCGGAGGAGTAGGCCTTCCAACCAGTTGTTGAGGCCCCGCCTTCGACCTGTAGGTCTCTCCCCGCCTTGGCTGTACCCGCCGCCGAACGGGTGGCTGGCGGCTTTGATGTCGTGCCCTAACCGCGACAGCTTCCACTTCCACATCCATATCCATATCATCCTCATCCTCATCCTCACCCTCCGCATCCACATCCACACCCTCCTCCTGGCCGTCAACGAACCCTGACGTGTCAGGAGTCCCCTCCAAAACTGCCCCCGGCGCAGGCAGCTTCGTAAACCGAACCCCATTGAACGCGACCTGGTACGGCACGTATCCCGCCAGCCACGCGTGCCCCAGGGCCTGTATGACCTGGAAGCGGTGTGCTGGGTCCTCTACCAGGAGTTCTTTTACAAGATGTTGTGCTTTAATTCATGAAGCAAGTCAGTGGATCGCTTATGGGGACGAGAGGAAGGAAAAAGACACACCAGGTGCGCTGCACCTGTCAAGTGGGGCCCAGTTGATGCTGTCGTCGTTTGGGCGGAAGCCCATATGCTGCGGATCACTCGAGCGGAACGGGGGCTTCGCACACAGCCTGCGCAGCAAAACGATGAGTCGCCCGACACTCCTTGAATCGGGGCGCGACGCACAGCTGATATATTATGCACCCGATAGCCCAGCTGTCCCAATCCGAGCACATCGCCACTGTTACATCGTCTCCGTGGGTCAGGATTTGCTGCCGCGCCTCGGGCGCAGTCCAAGCGTGGTCCGTGACTAACTAGGGACGGGCGAATTTAGGGTCATTGCTTTGGCGTGGGACGGGAAACAACTACCTGGGTCATATTCATATTCCCCTTGATGCGCGCCAGCCCGAAATCGGCCACCTTGATGACGGGGCGGACTGTGCCCGCGACAAGGATGTTCTGGCGGCGCATTAGTCGAGATACATTCATTCAAAAAAGAAAGGACGTACATTGGGTTTTATATCCCCGTGCGAGACCCCTTCGCGGTGCACGTATCTGAAGGCGGCGCAGAGTTGGTAGGAGAGCTCCTTAGCGTGTAGTTCGCCTAAGAAAATGAATTAGAGGTTGGCGGCAAGATACGAAGCATGCGACCGTACTCAGAGACTGGTCAAAGAAAACGTCCAAGGTGACGCCATCGACGTACTCGAGTACCATGTCTATGGAACGAGAGTTCAGGACACGGAAGCTGCGGAGTGCGGCGGACTGACCGGCGATTTCGCCATCCAGGCGGAAGAACACTTCGTGTAGCTTGCAGATGTTCTCGTGTTCTAATTTCATCATGGCCATCGCCTGTGCCATCCGTTAGATTCGTATTAGGTGGACAATAAACGGCTCGTACCTCCTGCGCAGCACACAAAACAGCGCGTCCCATATCGATTGTCTTTGGGACGCATTAAGAAATATGAACGAAACAAACGAGGGACGAGCGCACATTCCAGGAAGTCTTGATGGCGAACACCGACCCAGACACCTTCTGTGTCGCTTTAAAGACAGTACCGAACGCCCCACTCCCTAGCTGTCTGCCTATGGTGTAGTGTGTATAGACACTTTCAGTCTTGGACCGGCCATGATAGTGGTGGAATGTGTAGCCTGAAGCAACACAAATTAAATCAAAGTGTCTTGGCGCGCGATTTGTGGGGGAGGGAACGAACGATAATCAGCTTGCTCCAAACGAATGCGAACTTGAGACCCGAAGTAAACTGTCGATCCGTCGAAGAGTTGTAGGGTGACAGTCTGCCCGACCTTCTCCTCATCTACCTGAGAAGGGTGTTTTTTAGTAAAAATCGAGACATTTCAAGGCATCAAGAACGTACGAAGGTGCCATTGACGGAGTAGTCTGTGATCGTGACGATAGACATTGGGTCTTTCCTGCCGTTCCAATCGATCGTAGCGTGAAGACCACCTGGGGATATACCGGTTAACATGCCCCATGCCGGAGGATAATACGAGCACTCACTAACGGCCTCTCCTTGTAGGACATGTTTGTTGTTCTCATACCGCCCAAACGAACACGATGCGGTCAGTGTATTGTCTTTCGCTTCCCATAACAAATCAATGGGACCAACGCCGGGGCTCGGGCAGAGCGGTTCGAGGCGTCCGAACACATGTATGGATGGTTTCGCAGTGTCGGGCATAGTTGTGGTCTTGAGGGTGGTGTGGGAGCGCGTTGCGAATGCGGAAGTCTTGAGTCTTCTTACTGGACGGAAAGTCGGTTACCGACTCTTTGTCTTGCGGCCACGCCTTTATATCAAAGGCGCTTTGGCCTTCGATTAAACCAGATGCTTTGACCATGAAAGTACAATGCCATAAGGAACAATAGATATCAGGCTGGCGCGCTTTGATGGTGTCCACCCGGAGGCCACAGCGAGGAGATTGATCTTCTTCCTCATCTTGAACAGCCTTTGGAAAGTTGGGACCTGGGACCTGAGCCGAAGCGCCCCTGCATCCCCAACCAGACAGTCGATTCATGCGTCCAGACAGCAGCAGGGCATAGTAGCGTCAAGAGATAAAGAGCTTTGTCCCGGGTGTCACGGTGTTACTCGAGCATTAATTTCCGAGTTTCCACGCTTTGACCACAAAAACACTAAACTTAATCGTGCTGTACATGATATTACAAGTAATGGTGTAATGCTACAACTGCCAGGCCCTTCTTTCCTTCTCCTCAAATTCGCGCCTTGAGCGTCTTCTGCTCCGGCACCTCCAAAAACCCAGCAAAATAATCTGCACACCAAAAAGCCGTCAGTCAAACAGTCTGGTAGATACAGAGACGAGAACGAACCATTGAGCCCGAGCCAGCCGTCCTCGCTGAGCCCCACCACCGCGCCGACATACGAGTCGGGCCTAACGACCACGATCGCGCCCTTCTCCAGGTTCACCCCAAACTTGTGGTGCACCGGCGCACTCGTCCCCGCCTCGGGCACTCGGCGGTCAAACAGCGCGTCGCCATACACCTGCGAGCGGTACAGCCGCAACGGGCTCGGCAGGTCGTCGATTTCCCACTCGTACCAGTGCGTGCCTACGACCGTGAGGAACGTGAAGAACGGGTTATGCAGGTGTACGTTCTTCGCGCTGTCGGTGTGGTTCGTCGTCGCCCTCGGCCCATCCACAATCGACGCGCTCACGCCCACGTTCGGCCGGTGGCGGTTAAAGAACGACGCCGGCGAATCCACAAACGCCGCGAACCCGTCCAGCGCGCGCTTCGTCGCCCGCAGGTCCCCCGCAAACACGTGGATCCGGAACGCTCCGTTCATCTTCACCCTGTGTCCCGTCCGTCAGCAACGCGCACTGGAAAGAACATAAAGAAGAACACGTACTCCTGCTGCAATCGCACCTGGTTCCCGTCCACCACGCGCGTGACGCGCCCGGGCGTCAGCCGCTGCCCCGCGACGAGCTTTACCCCAGGCGGGTTGAACGCGCGCGCATGTGCCCCGCCGAGCACGGGCGCGCCCGGCAGCGCGTTGAGCGCGTTCGCAAAGTAGATGGCGCCGCACCCCGACGTGAAGAACGCGTTCTGCTTGAACATCTGGATGAACTTCTCGGCGTCGACACCGCCGGGCAGGTGCTTGGCATCGACCCCGCGCCCGGAGAACAGGCGAGAATACGCGCCGTCGAATTTGAGGAGCTCCTCGGCGACGCCGCGCCGCTCGTGCTCGTACGAGGGCAGCAGAACCTCGGGCTTGCCGAGACCCTTCATCACGAGATTGAGTCTGTGATCGTCATGAGGACCAAGTAAAGTAGCGACGAATGAGGAAAACACACTTCCAAGCAAGCGAGTACATGTCGAGCATCGAGATATTCATCCCCTGACCAGCCTGCGGCGAGTGCGTGTGGGTCTACAAATCGCGTAAGTTTAGATCACAACACGGAAGGGTGAATAAACGCACCGCGTCCCCGCCCAGAATAATTCTGTGATCGAGGGTATACTGCGACGCGATACGCTGCCCGATCTGGTACACCGAGAACCAGTCGACATAGCCAAACTCCAGCTCGAACGGCTCAAAGATCTTCTTAGCACGCGCGATACAGATGTCCTGAGTCGCTTGATCGCGGGCTGCAGAAGAATAGGTTAAGTATATGTCGGATACGCAGGGGCAGGGCTTACCAATGGAAACGACCTTCCCGTCTTCGCTGGTCTGCAACTGCACGTAGAACCGTACAAGGTTGGCTTCACGGGGGATGATCATTATACTACCCTCGGATTTCGAGTGGATGAGGCACTTGTACTTGATGTCCGCTGCATTCGCCTCGTTAGTGGCCCGTTCCACACAATAGCACGAATACGTACGGAAATTGGTCTTGACGCGCGCGTCGAGAACGCCCCAAATAATGTCCGTCGCCTCGCCTTGCATGGTAATCGCGCCCTGCCACTCGCCGTCGCCCACCTGGCCGCCCGCGATGCATCGGCGCACGTGGCTTTTCGCGCCGTCGCAGCCCAGGAGGTAGCGCGAGCGGATCGTGTGCTTGACCTTCGAGTCGGCATGCTCGATCACGCACTCGACGGGGTGCGTGCCGCTCAACGCGTCGGACGCGTTTGCCGGCAGGGTACGGCAGTCGCGCAGCATATACGGGCGGAATATCCCGCTCGGCGGCGTCGGGAGCGCGTCGGGCAACATGGCACGGCGCTGAGCCCTCGTAAGTACACAGAAGAAAAAAAAGGAATAAATAATATCGCCCACCGCTTCGATCTCGTCCAGAAACGCGTGCTCGATGAGGCCCTGGTGCAGCAGGAGCGTGTAGTTGTCGACCACGTCCACGAAGTCGGGGCAGGACGGCGCGCGGGACGTACGGGCGAGCTTCTCCGTTGCCGTCGGGTCCCAAAACGCGACCTCGTAAACGCGCACACCCTGGCTGATCATCTTCTTTGCAACGCCGCCCCCGCCGAGGGGGGATTGTCTGGGGATAGGCCCGCCAGGAACCGGTGCGGTCGAGACACCGCCAATATTGCGCAGGACCTGTGTCGCGTTTGGCGTTACGGACAGGCAGACAGACAGCGGGAACACACCTCTATGGTCCGTGGCTGGATTCCGTCTGCTCGCCCAGCGGTGGTTGGGTGGGCGCGCTCGTCGATGTGGAGGATGTTGAACCCGTAGGTTGTCAGACACAAGGACGCCATGAGCCCCGCCGGTCCCCCGCTGGATTTGTGCGATCAAAGATATGAAGCTCATCGTGGGCGAGGACATACCCGACGACTACGACATCGTATATCTTCTGCGGCTGAATATCGGTCATGGTGGTTAGAGACTGCTAGTTAGGTAATCGCTTAGGCGATTAATTGGGAGTCACAGCGGTGAGGTCACGAAGGGCGGGATAACAATGTGAGCGGTGGCAGGAGGTCGCAAGAGTTGAGAAAGAATGCGCGTCCAGTGCGCTTAACGGTTCGCACATTATATACCGGGCACCGTCCGCGGGCGTCGGACGCGCGATCAGGTTGCTCACACGGATCAAATTTGACCCCAGACCGTGGAGATTGCGGGGCGAGGACGATGGCAGCGCACGGGTATAATTGCGTTGAAATATGTTGCAATATAGAGCAGGATTGTAAAGAGATCGACGTTGGATTCAGATGAGTGGGAAAGTGTGCCACGTCTCGATGGGGAATCATTTGGGAGAATCATGGTCCGAGATCCTCAAGCGAGCTGTGTGGGAGGCGGAAGTAAGAAAATGGAAGGTCTTTGGAAGTCCTTTGCAGCTCGGGTCGTCCGACTTGCAGACGATGCCAGAGATAGTGCCAAGATAGTGCGATGACGAGATTTCGAGTTTGGCAAATTCTTGGTGTTTCGGCTGATGCGCAGGATTGGACGGCTCTGCAAGCCGGCGGAGGAGGGCTGACCCTACACATGTAGAAGAGTATTATTTTTTCACCCACAGGCTGCGTCGAGGAATCGAGGTGGAGGTCGGATTCGGAAGGGAGTGCCAAAGTGGCCACCATTGGCCATCACTGGATCATCAAACTCGGTCACCGCCGCTGATCCTTCGACTTCGACTTCAAAAGTTCAAGCTCGTAGCCCCGCCGAGAAAATTGCAACTGTCTTCTGTGGGCTCGAATTTTCAGTTCCAAGATCACGGATTGCCTCGCAGTCGATGGCCCCAAAGATTCGTCGCAGCAAATGCCAAATTTGCACGACCAACGAGTCAAAATACACCTGCTCAGGCTGCGCGACCGTCTAGTCCGTACCCATCATCCTCCAGGGACTTTCTCTGAGTGATCAGCAATGCAGCTGTTCCGTCCCTTGCTACAAGAAGCACAAAGGTCCGTCCGGCACTCCGTGAACAGAAATAAAGAGGAAAACCACTCACACACTGACTAGAGGTGCCATGTAGCCCGGAGAAGGGCGAGGAAACGAACGAAGCTGAAGGTAAAAAAATAGACTTGCCACTTCCATGTCGACTCCTAATCCCCGCATCACAGCAAGCTCCCATAGCGCCCAACCTGACGAACCTCCCCCCGAGCCACCACTCGAAGATGAAGACGCGCCCCCACTCCGCCTACTAACCTCTCTAAAATGGCCGTACGTCCCCGACGAATCAGCCTACCCCGATCCCCTCAAGCGAGACGATCCCAAGCCTCTCCAGACACGCCAATACGAGGCCATAGGTCCGCCCCCCACTCCTCCCAACTTCCCCCGGCTGATAGGCATGCTCCAGCGATGTCCCCCGCGATCCGCACGACGCTCGCCGCGCACCCAAACCTCCCCGGGCTCCTCACGTCGATCGACAAGCTGCGCGGCCCCGACCGTGAGCACGCTTTGCAGCGGGCGCTCGGCGTCACCGCGCCCGAGATCACCCCGGCCAGTGGCGGCGGAGATCTGAGCGAGGACGTCCTTGCGCTGCGCGCTCTCGCCGAGGCAGTGGAGGCCGCCGTGCGCGGCGATAAAACCAGTGCTCTGGGTTTGGATTGGGGCGAATGATCCTGGAGCGGCTCACGTCTTTAGCGCGCATGTATTTTAGGGACGATACGACCGTTTATATCTCCCGCCCTTTAGCACAACAATTTCTCTCTGTCTCGACGTTCGATTTTACAGTCGTCTGTCGGCCATGGGACGCTAAGGTCTTCGCAGTGGGCATCCTTTTCTCCTTTCGACGTACATACAGCTCACTGTCCCATGCACTAAAGATAGCTGTTCAAGTTCCCATGAGATGGGCATAAATTCAGCGCAGCGCGTGGCCGGGCGGCAAGATGCCACCGCTCCCACCTCGCTCGACACCCGCCCACATCCTCGACCACGCACTGGTAGCCGCCTCCACAATTCAAGGTATTTCCGACAACTCAGGCGCACCGTTCACCAATGCTATCGCGGCTCTCACATCGTCCATTCTAACCATGATGCAAGTATGTGACCCCGAACGCGCGTTAGAGGCTCCGCTCATTCAGCCCGTTCGTGCAGTCGATCAAAACCAACAGAGACCAATATTTTCGCATGCTCGAGAAGATCTACGTAGTTCTCAGTGCGATCATCGACCTGATTCTCAACTCGGATTCCCTTCCACCAGCAACCTTGTATCACATCGGTGACTTCGCAGAGTACGCATATCTCTTCAGTCATCATCAACACCTCGTTGACCTGTTTTAGGACACTCCAAAAAATACACGCGTCGTTGGAGGATCAGCGGGACCACAGTCGAATCCGACAGTTCTTGCGAAGAAATGAGATTAGTGCACAGCTCGAAATTTGTAATATCGGGTTGCAAACGGCGCTTGAGGCGTTTGGTGTGAGCCTATGCTCCGATGGAAAGCAAACACCGCTGATACTAATAGGCTCAGGTGCAACTGGGAATGTCCGTACTGTCGGATCTCGGGAAAATGCAGCGGAATGCTCAAGAGCAGCACGAAAACCTACTCGCCTTCATTGATGCCCAGCGCGACATGTTTGATTCTGATTCTTCCCGCTCGGTGCGTTGCATTGACAACGTGTTTGTCACCATAAATTAATCGACATCTTCGCGCATGTAGCTCGACGGAAACTCTCTCTCCAGCAGAGGAAACAGGTACGTCATTACCGAACATTTAATACCATTATTAGTATCGATATTCCCTCCCAGCTCGAGTTCCTTTTCTCTCTTACCCGCCCAACCTAAAATCTTCAACGGCCGCGAGTCCGAGTTGCAAGACGTTGTCGACATGCTAGAAGAATATGCCCGGATAGCTATTTTAGGACCAGGGGGAATGGGAAAGACCAGTCTCGCGACAGCAGCCTTGCATCATCCCCGCGTTTCGGCCAAATACTCCTCTCGCCTATTTTTCCCATGCGACTCCGCCATGACCAGCGTAGACCTGATCGCCCTCATTGGATCCCATCTCGGGCTCGAGCCGAGGAGAAATCTCGCGCAGGTCATAATCCGGTATTTCATGGCTGCCTCCACTACGCTGGCGATATTCGATAATCTCGAGACATCTTGGGAGCCTGGCGCGTCGCGTGCAGATGTGGAAGAGTTTCTCTCGCTACTGGCCGATGTGCCTCACTTATCGTTAACAGTTGCGTACATGTTTTCTTCACAACGATACCGCGCTCATGAGCCCTAGATCACAATGCGTGGCGCCGAACGACCTGGGAGAGTGCGATGGACTCGTCCTTTCCTAGAGCCGCTAAAACCCCTAGCACACGCTGCCTCTCGACAGACGTTCATCGATATCGCGGACGACGTACACGACGACCGAGAAGTCGAACAGCTCCTCCGGCTAGCAGACAATCTGCCCCTTGCAGTGAGCCTTCTAGCCAACGCGGCAGACTACGAAGGGTGTCCCACGGTGCTCTCTCGCTGGGAAAAAGAGAACACTACGTTCTTGTCCAGAGGTTCAGACAGACGTTCCAGTCTCGACGCATCCATGGCGCTTTCCGTTTCTAGTCCCCGGATGACCTCAGGCGCAAGGGAATTGCTGAGTCTGCTTTCGCTTCTCCCTGATGGGCTCTCTGACGCAGAATTATTGCAATGGGAGGTTCCTATCTCGGATATCCTGACCTGCAAAGCGACATTGCTGCGCACCTCCCTCGCCTACATCGATCGCGACCAGCGCCTAAAAACTTTGGTGCCTGTTCAGGAATATGTTCAACATACTCATCCACCCGCGCCGATGCTGGTCCAACCTCTTCAGAAATACATCAACCAACTTCTTTCACTGTACAAAAAATTCGATGGATTGTCATCGGGCGATCTTGCGCCTCGAATCACGTCGAATTTAGGCAACATCCAGAGCATACTGGCGCGCAGCTTGGTAGATGATGATCCTGATCTGCTGGCCACGATCCGCAGCATCATGTCCCTTAGCTCCTTCAATCGAGTTATTGGTCGTCGTCGAACGCCCTTGATAGAGAGGGTTTCGGACATACTTAGCCGGGTTGAAGACCATCAGCTGCGCAGCATTCTTGCGACGGAGGTCATTTGTTCCTGGATGGTTGCTCCTATTCAAAATGTGGATGATTGGATTATGCGCGGACGCGAGTCCTTGGTGAAGGCCAATGATCCGTCCCAAGAAGGTGAGTTCCGACTGAGCAACCTCAGAAGAGTTGAGCGCTGAATTGACCTGTTCAGTGAAATTTTACAACATAGTCGGCCGATATTACCATCTGCACAACGACAAAGTAAAAGCTCTGCAGTTCTACGATATTGCCTTCAAGTTTGCCGATAAGCTAGTGGATGGTGTCCTACAGGGAACTGTTAGGGATTCATTGGCTATGGTCCAGTGGAGTGTTGGAAACTATTCCCATGGGCGGCAACTCGCGCATGAGGCTGTTCAATGCGCGAGGATCAAATCGGACTTGCATCTAGAAGCAGTTGCAACCAGGACTGAAGCCATGTGTTGCGCCGGACTTGGGGACTTCTCGCACAGTGCCTACCTTTGCGCCAGGTCCAGGGAGCTACTAGCTTTGTGTGGTTTGCGCGGTGGCACCGTGAACCTCCTTGTGTCGATAACGGAGGCGGACGTTCTCCTGAGAAAGACAGAGTATGCGGAGTCGCGCAAGATTTACGCCGCTATGGCCCGAGAAATCTCTCCAGAGCATTCACCTTACGAGTACGCTATAGCGTTGCTCAATCTCGCCACTTTGGACATTAACATGGGGGCGAGCGCCAACACGATCCGCCAGAACCTAAATAGCGCGAAAGCAATCGTGGAGGGGCAGTCACCGTCGATGTGCTTCTCCTGTGATGCCACACTTGCGGATCTGGAGCTTCGCAAGGGGCACCCAGGAACAGCGAAACCGACCCTCGAACGGTGCGCCAGAGACTTCTATGGTAACGAAGAAGGAAGCATATTCTGTTTAGAACGGCTGGCTGACCTTGCGCATGGCATGGACAGCATTTACTCGACCACCCGATGGGCGGCCGTACTCCTCGGGGTCAGCCTGAAATCGCGGAACAGGCTCGCTATCCACAAGGGCCTCCGATGCTTGGGTGACATTTTTCTAGCGCAAGGAGACATTGAAACAGCGGCCCGCCTGTTCGATGTTGCGCTGCAGGGTTTCAAGGAAATGGATGTCCATCGCTGCCAAGGGGACTGTCTCCTCCGGCTCGGTGACATCTTCAAGGGCTACGGCGACGAGGAAAGAGCGGTCGAGTTCTGGAAAGCAGCCCGTCTCAAGTTCGAGCGATCTCTGCAGGTGAAAGACGTCGCTCGTGTCGCCAGCAGGCTCCGAGCTGTGGCAAACCCAGATATGTAGTTAGTCATAATAACAAGTCCGGGTTGCATGTTCGATGATCATTGCGAAACCCGGGTTTAACAGGGTTTATCCCACGAGGATATGATTTAGTTTATTCACGGGCTTGTGACTTGAAGGGAGGAAACATACATTCCTCACTTATTCACCCACTACGGGTTTCCGGAACATGGAAACGGCGTCGAAGTTAAACCCCGTCCCAGCATCTGAACGAATCTCGCCGTCAGCCGATCTCTTGAGAGTGCAAGTGACCTCCTCGTCCCATTGCACCTCCGCGCCGATAATCGTCCAACGGAGCGTCGGACACGCGATCATTATCGTCAGCCCCATGGCCTCCCGGTCCGCAGCGATGTCCATATATATCGTATCTATCATTCGTATTTGGGTCGTTGAACCGGACCACATTTCTAACGTGGATAATAAACGTCTCGATCCACATCGTTGTAGGAGCGTCGGGGTGTTTTTCACGGCGTTGTATACGATATGGCCTTCAGACTATATTCCAGACACCGATTGAGCATACGCAACGAAAAGAACCTTCGACCTGCGCACCTTTTTCACAAACTCGGCAATGCCCAAATTCACCAGTGTAGGCGAGGGTGTCCAAGACCGTAAAGCGATGATCAACGTGATTTCGCAGCAGGTTCAATGTTGTCAGGGTATTGCCAGACAGTGCTCATGCTGCTTCCCTCGAGGCCTACATCAGGAAATCTGGGAAAATAAGATTTGAAGTTGCGGTGATCACAACTTTCGGCAACATTGATCCGCCATTGCAATGCCATATATTGACTTGCGATTTGGCCACCAGTGTTGCAATGATATTGTGAAGAATGCTATTATTGGGGAGGAGTTCACAAAGGTGCTACAAGAGTACCACAAAATTGGTGCGCGATTGCAGCTTCACTCCAACTCAGGGGCGGCTTTGCGACTTGTTACAATGTTATTGTCGGCATATGCTAAACATGAAAATACGGTCGGATGCATACCGAAACATGATGTAAGTAGTCTGCGGCTATGAAGTTTGTCGTTTGAAGCAGGGTGCGCAGGACAGAAGCAGGAGGCGCAGGAGGGACCGAGGAATTTGACCAAGTCCATTTGAAACTCCGCTCCGGCGGATCTCCCCGCCTATGTGTTTCATCAATTGTTCATCACAAGTTCATCAGCACATGCACGCGGTCTCCCAAGTGATACTTAAGAACCAAGAGATTGCCAACGGGCAACGTCTTCTTTGCTTTCCCCCATCTTCCCTTGTCGCTTCATCCTTCTTCCCGCAATACAGGCCTCTCTGAGCCTCTTTTGTTCTCCAAACATCAAGCATCGTCGATTCGCTGCATCAAGCTTCATGTTCTGAGTCAAGGCCATATCAAGGCGTCAAAACAAGCCAAATTCAAGGCCTCAAGACTCCTTGAGAATTTAAACTTCAAGACCCACTCTCACAAGGCAATCCAAGATCATCGTCTGAAGGCATCAAGACTCCGCAAACGCACATCAAGCTCTTCTTTCTGCGGTTGGCGTCTTCGAGCGGGTTGTTTTTGGATGTATAACATATTGGTGCGTGCTCGGTATCTTCCGTATTCCCGTGATAAAATGTTTCCGAGCAGCCCGCTCGTGTGTTTTGCTACATGTAGCCAGGATTTGATACGTAGACTTGCAATATATTTGTTTTCAATCCCTTTCCCTGTGATTTCAGTGTATCGGACTGGATTGAGGAGCAAAGAACGCTATACCCCCGGCCTACGGCATGTTATGCAGTCCTCTCCAATCCAATACATCGTGTTATGTCGGTTGCGAGCATTGTGATGCCCCGCAATGATTGTGCACATTGCCAAAGGGGGGACCTGCACATAATCAAATCTGATGGATTGCAATGATGGTCACAATTATTGTGAAGATTGTGTCGCTTGTACGCATCGTAATGACCATATATGGCATTACAAGAAATTCCCGGATTCCCTGATGTACGGTGCGGTATAGGATGTGCTGGCCTGGTCTCGGAACAGACGACAAAATTTTTGATCCGAATGTGGCCCGATTCAACAAGCGAGGGACGAGACTAGGTGATTGAAGCTGGCCAAAACCTGACAGACTACCTTCACCTCTAGGTCATGCTAAACTCTGGGCATGAGTGAATCCCGATTCCCTGTAGTTACTGATCGGGAGGCCTTCATTTTCGGCTCGACAAGTAACCTACTCCTCTTCTCGGGTACTTACTGACGAGTCCAGGGCGTTCAAATTTCGAAGCCGTTATATGACCTTGGGTGAACCCAAAATCGCAGCCTAGATATCGGCCGCTTCGCCGATAGCAAGATCGTCTCCTTCGACGGTATGACCTCGTTAATTACCGACAAACAGCAGGGAGAAAATTCCGGGTCCAGAGATGGGAATCGGGCGGGCGTCGTATCGTGTCGTCACTTTGAAGGAGCGGCGGATAGCGGCCTACATCATCGAAGTGTTCAATGGTTCATTGGCGACAACGACGGATCGCGAACGGTAGGACCGACTTCCTATTGTTGTAAGAATGCGAAAGTCACAGGGGATCTGAACTCAAACAACTTGAAGATCGGTCGAAACCAGGAATCGGTTCAAGGTCACATTAGTGCAATGAGTTCCAGTTACTGATTGATAACAATAATACATTCAGGAGTCTAGATCGTCCGGTCCGCAGTTGAGTCGAACTTTGCATTCTAACAAGAATGGCGTTAACGAAACCTGACAAGACAAGACAAGAGAAGACATATACCAGAAAGTTTATCGGTCCCGTAAGTTAATATACACTCTGCACAAAGTTCTTCAAACAACCTATGCGCCCTGTCTTCCAGCGTCTGCCGCCATTCTGGGGTACAACGCTCAGGTATGAACCACATTATATCCTCGACGGAGTGAATTGAATCTTTCATGATCTTCGATGTGTAAAATTTGAGTGTCTCTGGGTTTCATATGAGCACGGAGAAATGGATACAAGGATAGCGAACCAGGTTTCCAGATCCCCATGCGAACGACGAGGTCGTGCAATTCCGTACAGCCATACTCCTCGGCAGTGGGCATCATCGCACCGGGAACAGTCTGCATACGAACCCCACATTTGTGGTCTGCAGCGGATTCGAGATCTATCAGTACGGGGTGCCCGTCCAACACCAAAATGTTTCGTTCATAGAGATCTCCGTGAGTCAGCCCCTGCTGATGCAAGGCGGTCATATATAACATAACCTTGCCACTGAAAAGTTATGAGAAGAATGACACTTCGGAAATGAAGAAGCACGCACAGGAAGGGGTTGTCGACTGCGTACAAAGGTTCAGTCATGGGCTCTCCGCAATATTCTGTCGCCAGGCAGGTCACCATCCTGGAGCCAACCTGCGCTCGATAACAGCCATAGAAAATGGGCAGAACGGTTCCTTGAAGCTCCTTTCCGTTCGTCTCATACGCCTTGAGTTCATTCTTATATGCGGCTTCGCGTTCTCCCGTCGGATCGACCTTCAACACGGCATCCAGTGGCGTGGCGTCGGGACGATGGATCTGGGCCCAGAATATCGAGGATCGAGAGCCTATGCGTATCGTGTCGACTTGCTTGACAGTCCATTCCAGTTCTTGGAATTCTTCCTCGAAGTCAAAGACTCGCTTCAGAGTGAGGGATCCTGGTGGTCGCTGCATTTGGCGATCACAGCGTAGACCACACGTAATGGTATGATGGCGGACTGTCCGCCAGACAGCCGGACAACCGGACAGCTTCAGGGTTTCCCTTTAGGGATTGATTGCAGCGATCGGTTTGAGTGATCCATTTGAGCGGTAGCCTGGACGCTTTAGCTGCAGCCAAACCTTCCATCAATTTACTCTGCCACACCCTGTAGCCATTCTGTTCCTGATTAATCTATGGCTGTATCTTGCAGCTTATTTCTAACCACATTCCATCAAGTTAAGCCTTTCACTCATTCCCTCTACGTTTTCTCCCCACATTTTGGATGCAACATTTCTGTCCAGCCTTACCATATTCAATCACTTTTGAGAGTTATCGCCCAAGCATTATCTGAACGTTATCTCTCAAGCATTATCGCTCAAGCATTATCTGAATGTTATCTCTCAAGCATTATTGTCCAAGCATTATCCGAACAGAATCAGTCCAAAGAAATCTTGAAACTAGAGTTTGAGAAACGCCATACTATATCCTCCGGTCATTCCTTGGACTCAAATCTTCTGCTCCAAATGTACAACAGGCACCAACCGCTATGCTGTACGGCAACTTCACATGGTCTTAAAGCTGTCGGACGAGGTCTGCCCCAGGTGCAAGGCCCACTTTCTCACCGCCCCCAGAGAGTGTCTTGGAACATTTGACCCTGAAAACGTGGGACGTTCTTTCCAGCATGCGCGTAATTTCCTTCCCGTAATTATCTCCCTACCTCAACATTCTCAGTGTGCCCGACACGACTTTACGCCAAACGCTGGCTGCAAGTTCTTTCTTTGGAACAACGCCGACGCTGACACCGACCAAAGTGGCTTCGGAGGACCAGTCAATTCCTCCTCCCACCCTCAGGTTTCCCCTGACAGCTCACTGTCCATGTTGTCGGGCGCATCATCGTGCACATCCTCCTCACCTCGAAAACCACGGGAACCCTGTTCAAATACCACAGCTAACTGCCACTCAGACCGCAACAGCAATTGCGTGCAGCTATTTTGCAAACGGTGCTGTGTGGTATCCTCCATTGCCTGCAGAGCGCCTTCACACAACAAACCTTCCCAATACATTGTCAATTCCTTCACTGTCCGCACCTCGTCATCCACTTCAATTGCCCCACCAGGCCCAACCGGTTCACCCTCCACTTTGTCTGCATTGTCGGCCTTGCTTCCGGCCACACCGGCCACACCGGCCACACCGTCCACACCCACGTCATTCACTCTTGCCAAGCCTTATGCAAGACCTGTAGACCCTTCTTATGCTGCCAAACTTCAAGTGGGTGGTTTTGAGCTCAGTGGAGCAAATCAAGCAGCCGCCTATAAAAAAGCCAGGGCACAAACAATTGAGGCGTTTTAGTGGGCCAAAGTATGTGATGTTCTACTCTGCTCTTCTTCCTCCTTTTAAAGCATCCATAACAGGACCACGAGCCTGCTGAAGCCTTCTCTGTTGTTGCGTTACACTTCCCCTCTTTCATCCCAAGGATTCGCCTTTGATCGTCCAGTTTGTTGGCGAGCTGAATGCCAGGAACTTCTCTTTCTGGGATGGGCAACGGTGGAAGCGGACGGATGCCGCAATTACTGTCCAGATTGGGATTCCTGCGTATCTCAGATTGTGTGATGTTACAGTCTGCTTGGACGGACCTGTTGCCCTCGTGAAACGCAAGTGTTCCCTTGTGTTTGATAGCCCACCTTCCACCCCCATCCAACCTTTTCGGTATGTGTATCTGTTATGTGTGGACACCTCACTCACGCACCATCCAGAGTTATTGAGCCTTTGGTATTTGATATGCCTGAAGCTCGGAAGAGACAAAAGACAGATGTAATGTGCGTTGTTATCTTTGGTTTCTGTCCCTATTCCCACCATACAAGCAGAGATCTCACATCCGACAATGAGAATGATGTGTTCCAGATGACTGGGAGAAGCAGCAACACAAAAATGATCAAATTCGAGGCAACTATTATGTGCGTCTGGTTTCGCTCTTCCTATATATTAGCTAATTTTATTTTTCCAGTGTTGATACCGCCACTACAACCTCTCCATCAAAGTCGCCGTTAAAGTCGCCATGGCCTTTGCACTACGCATGCGATATGGATCAAGGGTTCCGTGCCATGAAGAACCAGTCTTCTGGTACCATTGTGGTGAAGTTTAAAGCTGCCTTCGATACCGATTTCACCAGCACCACATTTTACGACAACCTCAACAAATGGAAGGTGCTTTCCTCTGAGGTGTGCCATCAGATAGTCGCACTTGGGCGGGTTCAAGAGGCGGAGTGGGTTTACGTATTGAGGAATTATGGCAAAGGCAAGGGCAGAGCGATTTAAATAGTATATACTTTATGTCACTGGAAGAATGAACCCACTGCTACTATATGATGACATTCTCAGCGACTTTGTGTCCAAGCATTTTGTTCAAGCATTTTGTTCAAGCATTTCCTGCCAGCCATAAAATATACAGTTCATCGGGAAGTAACGTGCACAAAACGTGGTTTCATTCAAGCTTGCAAACACACCGTCCATTTCCAAGTTCTTCAAGTACTCCCTCCATGACGCCCTTTTGAGGCAGCCCTCTTACCGCTGAGTTTCTGTGAGTTTGAAACTCTCGTAAATCAATCCCTTTGATGTTTGTCTTTAGCCAACAACATGTGGACAAAAAAACCGGTCTGACATTAGATCATCTTAAAGTCGCTCAGTTCTCCCTTTCTTTCAATCATGTCTGACCACTCTCCAGAAAATCCTCAGGACCCACCGTGGGTGTGATCTTCATCCCTCGCCCAAGACCGTTGAAGCTGCCGTCAAACTTTTCAAGACAGAAGGCGTGCATATAGACTGGGACGTTGTCCAAGATACCCAAAGTCGTGAGGTAGAGAACATAATAAGGACGTTGGTGCACCAAGGCATTCTGATGGTTCCTGCACAAGTGATTGGCGGCTTTTCATTCATTAATATCACTTCTCACTTACTATTTACCAGGATTCCCCGCTCAGCTCTGTCCCGAGCATGCCTATCCAGGGTCCCACTGGCATTGGCATGCAAGATGTTGTCCCTCCCATTTCAGGTGACGATGTCATCAAAGTCAACGCCACCAACACCGTCACTGTCAATGCCACTAACAACAACGTCAACATTGCCGACACTGGCGGCGCCGTTCATAGTGTTAACCCAAATAAGGGTTCTGGAGGTCAGCTATGCTGTAATAATCTCTAGTTAGGTTCTTATAACGTCACAGGAATCACCGCTCACAATTGGCATGGCCCATTTGAGGAGTTTGAGGAGAGCTGGCTCTGGGGATTTATTGCCTTTGGTCGGTCATAGTTTCGTCTTCCTTAGTAATATCTCATAGGTATGGTAGATCCTGAAGCTGATGTGGCTCCTTTTGATGCGAAGGTCATTGTCGTTAATCACGTTCATACGGAAGCGCCCATAAAAGATCTTCTTGATGAGGAAGATCTTCTTCCGGAGGCATCTGCTGTGCACTTGCTGCAAGTTCGCCGCTTCAATGGACTGAAATTCATGGAGTTCGTCAGCTCTGCAGAGCAATTGGATGAGGATCAGACTGTGATTCCCCAGACGGCCTATACTCGCAATGCTCTCACCCGCAATCTGATATGTGCTGTGCTCAATCATTATTTTCCTGGCGGTGCATTTTTTCCGGGTATCAGTTGATGTATTACTTAAATTCTTGACCAGAGCTCCCTTTTGATATTTTCTGGCGCCTTCCTGGATATGATCTGGCCCAGGAGTTTGGCCCCTTGGCGGCGTACCACCCGAATCTGCTCAAAAAGATGACCTGGTATGTGACGAAGACTCACACGATTCCTATTCTTGGCCCTCCCAAGGCCAGAAGAGTCATGCTAGTATTCCACCCGGTGGAAGAGAAAAATAAGGTCCACCATCTCATTCTTTGGCTGTATTTGAATTCATGTGTATTATTATCTAGGATACTATTGTTGTCGTGTTCCGCCACGTATGCGACATGTTATTCTTCCAACGTGTCGACCATGCAATGAGACGCTGGCATGGAGACACAGGGCAGTGTTGCGAGATGAGTTTCAGCTGGTCTGAAACTCATCTACTCCATTGTCCAACCATAGCTATTTATACTTGTATTTCTACATTGTTCTCTGGGGTATATAAGCCTGTCGATTTCTTGGAATACAATATACCCTTTTCCCCTGCCCACTTCCCTCTCTACAATAGGTTATGGGCCCCGCCGTCACTGAATTTCTCCCTACTTCAACTCCCTCTACCAATCTTTCCCACATCACGTCCAAACTTTGACAGATCACGTCATTACGTTACTCTTCCCTGTCTACAACTCCAGAACTTCTCGCAACCACCGCGCCGACTCCTTTGCGAAGCGCAGGCCGCCTCTCGCACCCAGTTCACATAATTGCGACGCCTACTCGACGCCTCTCGCACTTCATTAGCGACGCACACCCCGCCTCTCGCACGAAATTTACGCCATGTCTGACTCCACTACATCCGCCTATCGGATCCAGCATCTGCTCGGCGAAGACAATTATCGCACCTGGTCCATCAAGTTGATGGATATCCTTACGGACCAGGGGCTCGTCGACTACGTCACTGGTGACATCCCCCGTCCCCAGCACACAGTCAACGCCGCCGGCACTGTTGTTGATCCGAACGGCACACAGGCCACCGCCATCTCGGAATGGGATTCGAAGGACCACAAGGCCCTCTCCCAAATCCGCCTGCGAGTTGCAGATGACCCGCTGGTGTACATCACCGATGCTACGACCTCAAAGGCTGCATGGGATACGCTGGCCGACACCTACGCACCTAAAGGTGTTATCACTGTTGTACTCCTCCGCCGACAACTTGCGCGGCTCCACTGTGAGGAGGGTGCCAACATCGAGGAGCACATTCGCACCCTCACCAACCTGCGTTCCAAACTTGCGGCGCAGGGCACCAAACTCGCAGAGGAGGAGTATTCGATCACCCTCCTCACGTCACTGCCAGATTCCTGGGACACGTTCATCTCTGGGATCGACACGGCATCGTTGACGGAATCCACTAAACTCGTTGCTCGAATTCTTGAGCAGGATCACCGTCGCCAAGCCAAACCCTCCTCCGATGAGGTAGCGCTTCCGGCGAACTTCCACAAGCACCAGCGTGGCAAGCAGCCACCATTCAGCCCGAAAGTCATCTGCTATGGATGTGGCCGGATCGGGCACATGATTGGGGACTGCCACGATGTGAAGGCAGGAAAAATATATTCCACCGCCCAGAAGGAGCAGAACACTCGCGAGTCACAGGAGCGCTATGCAAGCAAGCATCACGCGCACCTCGCGCAGTCATCGTCCAACTCTGAAAACACTGATTTCTCATTCATGGCGCACGACACCGCGTCATCCCTTCCCCACGGCTCTTGGATTGCCGACTCCAGCGCCAGCAAACACATTCTCATGTCAAAGGATTTTTTCCAGTCGTATGCCGTTGCCGGGAATCACACAGTATCTGGTTTTGGCAGTGTCCGATGCCACGGAACTGGCACCGCTGCCGTTGCTTCCCATGTTAAAAGCTCTGCCTACAACATCACTCTCCGGGAAGCCCTCCATGTCCCTGAGGCACCTTACAACCTCATCTCCATTGGGCGCATGACCGACGCCGGATTCTCCGTTCAGTTTGACGGTGATCTCATGCATGTCTATGCCAAAGGCTCCAAACACCTGGAGATCATGTGCGGCAAGAAGGTTGGCAACCTTTACCATGTCGTAATCACTCGCGCCACTATCCGCTCCACTCCTGCTGCATTCCCAGCATGTTGGCCTCACCATCTTTGTCCGCATCCGTTCCTGTCGAGCCGGAATCGATAGTTCCGCCGGTATCTCCGTCCTCAACAGTGCTACCCTCTTTGTTCACCACTCCCGCCTTTGCTGCTGTCGCCCCGTACCATTCCTGGGACAAATGGCATCGCATCTTTGGGCATATTTCTCCAGCATCCATCAAATTGCTGAGGAATCACAACATGGTTGAAGGAATGAACATCAATTCAACCAGTACCCCTTCTGCCCAATGTGCGACCTGCATCAAAGCTAAATCCCATGTTGCTCCGTTTCCGGCTCAGGCTAAACGCGAGTACATGGAAATTGGCGAGATGACATTCACCGATGTCTGGGGACCATCGCGTGTCACCGGCATCCACGGCGAGCGGTACTATATCAGTTTCACTGATGGTGCGAAACGCCGCACCATGATCTACACTATGAAGAAGCGCACGGAGGTGCTGGGCCGAATCAAGGACTATGACGCGTACATTTTCACCCAAACTGGAAAGCGTGTTAAAGCCTTTCATTCCGACAATGCCAAGGAATATATTTCCAAGGAACTGCGCGACTATCTCGACTCCCGCGGCATTCGCCTTGAGCTCACGGCACCCTATTCGCCCGAGCAGAACGGTGTCGCAGAACGTCTGAACCGCACCCTCGTTGAGCATGCTCGTGCCATGCTGATCGCCCACAATATTCCTGCATTTCTTTGGCCTGAGGCGGTTGCCTATGCCACTTATCTCAAGAATTGGTCTCCCACACGTGCTCTCGGCGATAAAATCACGCCGGACAAAGCCTTTTGGGGAAAGAAACCGAATGTTGCTGCCTTGCAGGAGTTCGGAGTTCCATGCGAAGTCCTACAGCAGGACGGGAAGAACTCCAAAATTGGAGCCAAAACCCGCTCATGCATATTTGTTGGAATTTCTGATGAGTCACGAGCATGGAGATACTACAATCCTGCTTCGCGCCAAGTTCTTACATCACGGAACATCACCTTCATCAACGACTCCACCGCACCCGATGTCTCTCCTCCGCCTCAGCTCAAGGGGGAGAGTATGTTGGAATCTGCTCAGGAACCGCACGTTGAGCTGGAGGCTCCGTCCGATCCATCAACTGCCCCAGCACCAACTTCTAGTGTTTCAACTTTAACACCCATTCCATCTCCCGTGTCCACTCCACCTCCCACACCCAAAGTGCTGCACGACATAAACAGTGACATCAGTGAGGACAACATTGTACTCGGCCCTCGCACCCGGAAAAGCACCTTTGTTGGATACGCACTGGCTGCTGTTGTTGATCCCATCTCTAATAATCCTCTCACCATCACTGAGGCAAAATCACGCCCTGACTGGCCTGAGTGGAATACAGCGATGAACGATGAGATGGAGCAACTCCGCCAACTCGGCACTTTCTCCCTCGTGTCACTTCCGAAAGACAGGACAGCTATTGCCTGTAAATGGGTTTTCCGTGTCAAACGCGATGCAAACGACAAAATCACACGCTACAAAGCCCGACTCGTTGCCAAAGGCTTCTCCCAGATTCCAGGAATCGATTATGACGAGACATTTGCGCTCGTTGTCCGAGTGGAAACCATCCGCCTGCTGTTTGCCCTCGCCGCGCGCTACAATCTCGACATTCATGTCATCGATGTGATTGGCGCATATCTCAATGGCAAACTTGATGAGGAAATCTACATGCAGCAGCCGGAGCACTACCGCGACGGTACCACCCGGGTCTGGAAATTAAACAAGGCACTCTATGGCCTCAAACAGTCAGGCCGTGTCTGGAATCTGGAGTTAAACACCTCCTTCCTTTCCCACGGCTACACCCGACTTCTCTCCGACCAATGCGTCTATCTCAAACGCAAGGGTGCCGACATCACAATTGTCGCAGTCCACGTCGATGATATGACACTTCTCGCATCTTCTCCTGCTCTCATGGCTGCCGCTGAAACCCAGCTCGAGTCCATGTTCAACGTCAAAAAGCTCGGCCCCATTTGCCAGCTTTTAGGCATGGAAGTTACTCGGGATGCTGATGGTTCAATTTTCCTCAGCCAATCTCAGTACCTTGCCAAAATCCTGGAGCGGTTTCAGATGCATAATTCCACTCCCGTCGCGACACCCATGGACTCCCACGTCAAACTGGTCAAGACACCCGACTCGGAATCCTACCCCAAGATTGAGGCTGTTTACCAGCACATGGTCGGCTCACTCATGTATGCCGCCATCTGCTCTCGGCCCGACATTGCCTATACCGTCCAGACTCTTTCCCAATTCAACCTGAAACCTGGACCCACACATTTCACTGCTGCAAAGCGTGTCTTTCGATATCTTCGCGGCACCATGAATCTCGGCATAAAGTACACCGCAGATCGCCGTTCCACCATCGAGCTATTCTCCGATGCTGATTGGGCCAACTCCCCCGACGATCGAAGATCCGTCACCGGATACCTCTCCACACTTGCAGGGGGAGTTGTTACTTGGAGCTCAAAGAAGCAGCCAACCACCGCTCTTTCGAGCATGGAAGCTGAATACATGGCTCTTGCTTCCACCGTCCGTGAAGCGCTCTGGCTTCGCAGCATGCTTACAGAACTCGGCTCACCGCCCACTCTTCCAACACACATCTCCGTTGATAACCACGGCACAATTTCCTTTGCACAGAACTCCGGTTTTCACGCCCGCTCCAAGCACATTGACGTTCGGCACCACTTCATCCGGGAGAAACTCGCTTCACACAAAGCTTCAGTTTCCTACTGCCCAACCTCGGAAAACACTGCGGACTTGTTCACCAAACCCCTTGACAAATCCAAGCACGAGTACTTCGTCTCTCGTCTCGGTATGACTCGTGCTTGAGGGGGAGTATTGTTGTCGTGTTCCGCCACGTATGCGACACGTTATTCTTCCAACGTGTCGACCATGCAATGAGACACTGGCATGGATATGCACAGCAGCTGGCATGGAGACACAGGGCAGTGTTGCAAGATGAGTTTCAGCTGGTCTGAAACTCATCTACTCCATTGTCCAACCATAGCTATTTATACTTGTATTTCTACATTGTTCTCTGGGGTATATAAGCCTGTCGATTTCTTGGAATACAATATACCCTTTTCCCCTGCCCCCTTCCCTCTCTACAATAGATACCAGTTCTGAGGAAGAGAGTGCTGAGGACAAGGGCCAGAGCTCTTCCGGAGAGAGCTCCGGGGAGGACAAGATGCACGTGGATCCACCAGCCTATAGCGCTCATCATATTCTCCCTGCCCCTCCTCCGCCACCTGTCGCACCAATAGCCCCACCGCCAATCACACCCCGGCTACCAACTGGCCAAGCTGCACCTGTTGCAGCTGTGGCCCCCGCTGCCCAGGCTGGCGAGGACACTATCGCAATCAATCGTGAGACTGTTGAATGGTTGGAGCGTATCTATCACTCATACCCCGTCATCGTTGAAATCCGTGGGAACAACAACAGAGCTCAGCAAAGCGCCGCAAAACTGCTAGAGTGGGCTCGCCAGGTCTATGATGTCAAGCAGGCGTATACACGTGTTCCTCCACATGCCCACACTGCTGGGATAGCAATCGGACACCAAATTACACTTGCTAACCTAGGAGGTCTTTTCAGACGTTCCTCTGCTTGGATTAAGTCCGGCATTGCAGTGCATTTATATATTCTTAGCCACGGCGGTCATCCCATGGTAATGCAGTTTGTGGATACCGGGCAGAAGATGGGATTGGGTATTCTCCAAGAGCGCCTTGCCGCATTGGTCCTCCCGTAGTTTATCTCTGACATGACCATTGCATGTCGCATCCCCAGCGGCATGGCATTCATACTAAATTGTCCGTTATCTTGTTATCTTGTTGTTATCTTGTCCATTATCTTGTTATCTTGTTTTTTATCTTGTTCAATATCTTTTTATCTTGTTATCTTGTGGTCTATGTAGTACAATGTGTTGTTGCATTGCGCTGCATAACAAGCCGGCGTCAGATCCACTGTCGAAATGAGTGTGTTTAGCATGGCCCTCGAGAAGAAGCGTGGGTGCGTTGTGCAATCACGTGAGTATCAACGCGACGCGCCTGTATAAAATCTGTGGGTTTGTTTGGGCAAACTTTGGCGAGATTGGTCTTAAACCACCATCTTGCCCCCCCGCTCACCGGCCTCACTTGCAATTGTTGCCTGGCCGGAGTCTTCTGTCGGGCTTCGGCCAGGACGTTGCAAAGCGCGGTGGTATCCCCCTTTTTTTTTTTTTGTTGTTATTCAGGTTCTCCGGATGTCATATTTTCGTGCTCGTGCTCAACAGTCAATGTCTTCACCCTCGGCACATTTCTACGCCCACATTTCAAAACCCCGTGCGACTCTCCATACAACTGCCATTGCGCACCCCTTACTATATGCCTACCGCACTCCTGCTTCCTGTGTAGATGCTCAGCCGCCCACGCCCAACATTGTCCTCGGGCTTGGAGCCCACATCGGTCGTTCGGCCGATCGGTCTGACAGTGCAAACAATGCATAACATTGCCAGCTGTGAGCTCGACGACGACCGCGCACTCAACCTTGGCCGGTCCACCCAGCACCCCACCCTCCAGCGTCTGCATGCGTCGCCTCCCCTGCCCCTCATATTCTCCTGCTGACTTGTTTAGAAGCCACGACGAGCCCCCCCACGTCCGTGCTGCCGTCTGTATCACTGGCAACACCCACGACATCCGCTGCCCCAGCCTTGTCCCACGATGAGCGCCCCCGCACAAACACCGCGTCATAGGCATCTCACCACGAGCCCCCACATCAGCGCCGCCCTCTGCGTCCCCGGCGACAACGACAACGTTCGCTGCCGCCACTCTCGTCCCATGACGAGCCCCCCAGCGTCTGCACTGCCCTGCACGCTGCCCTCTGCGTCCCCGGCGACAACAACATCTGCCGCCGCCACCCTGCACACCGCCCTCAGCATCCCTGCCGCTGCCCTCTGTGTCCCCGCCGCCACACTCTTGTCCCACGAACCCCCCCACGTTCGCACCGCCCTCTGCATCACCGGCGACACCCACAACAACACCCACAACATCCGCTGCCACACCCTCGTCCCACGACGAGCCCCCCCCACGCTACATCCACGCCGCTCTTGGCGTCGTGCTGCCTTCCGACACCGCCCCCACGCAGGATGCCATGTCCTCGCTGCACCACGCATCACAGGCGCAGACACGGCTGACACCTCCACAACGTCCCCGCCGCCTCCACGACATCCCCGCTGCCTCCACGACATCCCCGCTGCCTCCACGACATCCCCGCTGCCTCCACGACATCCCCGCTGCCTCCACGTCCCCACCGCCTCCACAACGTCCCCACCGCCTCCACGACGTCCCCGCCGCCCCACACCGTGTCACACCACCTGCCAGTCTTCCACCCCACTGCCACGGGCTTGGCATTGCCACAGGCTTGGCACTGCCACAGGTTTCGCATTGCCACAGGTTTGCATCACCCCACGCCGCATGACCACGCATGGAATACTGTCAGCGCACTACCGTCTAACCGCCCGCGCTGCTGCGCCTCAGTCGTACACCGCCCCATGTCCGCCTCTGCAATGACCTCCCTGCCCCACGTCCGCCTCTGCGACGTCCTCACCGCCCCACGCCGCTCTTCTGCGGCACTGCAACAGGCTGGGGCACTGCCACAGGCTGGGACATCATGCACGTGCAAGATCTCCCAGATCTTGCACGGCAACCCCCACTCTCGCCCTCCTCACGTCCCAGCACTACACCAGCACATACAACACCGCAAAATGCAGGCCCAATGGCTCCCCCATCCGATACATCCTGCTCTCCATCCATCTCCCGGATCACGTCCGCAAACTCCAGGCCTGGCACACCCTTTCCTCGACACTGCCCACGACCCTGCCTTCTCTGCGCTCTTCGGCTGCAGCCTTGACATCGCCGCCCTCACATGCCTGGACACCCTCCTCGATGTCACCGTTGCTCAGTGGGCCACACGCATCTGGCGGCCCTGCATCCCCGCGATCCTCACCGCATGCGCAGTGCGGACATGCACAGCGCGAGCCTCCATGCATGGCGCGTGGCACTCGCCTGGGTGGCTCAACACATTCATGATGTAGCAGCTTGTGCTCGACTGGTGGAACATTTTGCTGAAGCGTTTTGCCAGAGCAAATCCCTTGAGTGAATCCCTCATTACATTGACTCGATACATTTGTTCCATGCTTTCCTTTTACGACTCAGCTTATTTGTTTCACCAGAGGAAACCTTTCTTAGATTACCTGAGCTTATCCTTTATTACATTTCCTAAACACATTTGTTTGACACTTTCCTTTGAGACATTTGCTGCTGTATTTTACTGAAGTGATTCCTTTAATACATTTAATACATTGATTCCCTTAATACATTCCTTGCAACTATCCTTGGAAGCATTCGCTCCTTCAGATTCTAGCTTTAAAGTGTAAAGCCTTTAGCTCCACAAATATGCTGGACATTTTGCTTGGAGCATTTGCTTGGAGCTTTTGCCCGCACGAACTGAGTTGGCCCAAATAGGCAATTGCATCTCTGTTGTTTCCCACCATGCCTGCCTACTCGGACGTCAAGTTATGGATGCCCCGGCTACATCCTTACAAGGAGGACGTGGAGATATGGGCAATGGACCCCATCAAGACTACATTTAGCCTGCAACTCCACGGCCCAACAACAACTGCCAGTGGTACTCGTAGTCGCGGTAAACTTGCGTGGGACTGGACCCCGTTGAAAATACTCCTTACGCATGAATACTGGGTATGATAAACTAACTGTGTGTCATGCAGCAGGGTCTGACCCATGTTCCCAGGTTGAATTTGCCTCCGACTGGCTCTCGTTCTGCATTGGAGGGGAAGTCACTGCGAAGATGCCCGATGAAGCTCTTTCTTTGAGCTGGGATGTCATCTTGGAAGTCCTGTACCTCAGGTTCTCTCATGTTGGAAGGCCGGACGGTGACGACCTCGCTCGGGCCTTGCTTCTGCAGACCCAAATGCAGAACTTTCGCGCCTACGTTCGTTCATTTTCATCCATGTAATAAATTTGGGAGGTTCATCCTTGGGACAGGTCAATGTGCCTGCTGATTTCTGCTGGATGGACGACCTCCAGCAACGCGACGCCTCAGACTCTGACTCTGACTCAGACTACATGGAAGGCGTCAAAGGCTGTCAAAGCGACAGCGATTCGGGAGATGTCTATATTCCCGACTTCATTCAGTCTCAGCCTATTGGCCTTCCCACAAAAGATGCCTCGCTGCCGTTGCCTGTTTCTATCAACCCGGTTGGCCTTCCAGAATTTTGGTGCCAGCGCATGCATGTCTTTTTCTACCCTACAGTTAGACCTGACCAGGTAAGCATTTTTCGTGTGGTGTGGTTGTTCCGGTTGAGCAAACCTTGAGACAGAAATATTGTCGTTCGAAGCAGGACGTAGTTGTTGATCTTAGGCAGATGCGCAAGCTTCCATCAAAGGTGTGGAAGACAAAGGAGCTCCAGATAGCTTTAGAGGTACTTCACCGGCCCGTAACTTCATATCTAATCCATCCTAGGAAACGGGGCTGCTCAATCTGATGCACAAGATAAGTAAACCGGGGAATCTGCTGGAAAGGACGCACCCCGACATCGAACAGAGTTTCCGCTTCCACAATTGGAAGCGGAGCTATTCTTTACTGATCTGCCGGTGGACAAAAGCAACAATTACCAAGGAGGAACGTGAATTGGTGAGCGTTGAAATGTTCACTGAGAAGAGTGCTGACATCTTCCCCAGCGGAGGCCGAAACCAGACCCAAACTACAAGTTCACGGCGGAAGATGCACTAGAGCTGTTTGTCTTCATCAGTCGAAATCCTCTGATGCATCCGTGGGTGTTTGACCCCATGTCAGTCTTCTTTCTGCTCTCGCGCAATAGCTTTGTGTATAATTCCGAGCTGTGGCTTGCGCCAGCACTACGGACCCTTGACTATCCGGTACGTTTACAGTTTTCAGGTCCAGGCTTCTGCTCAGAGACAGTGTAGCGTATTAGTGGATGGGACCCCGTGAAGGTCTACTGGACCATCATGCAACTCAGTCTGCTAGCGGACGTGCGGTCACCATCTTCGCTTTCCTTTCTGGCTGCTTTAGATACAAAACTCACGCTCATCATATCGGAGACTTCAGACCATCGTGCATTTTGGCATGAGGTCTGCCGGCAGGCGTGGCAGCCCAATTTCCCAGGGACTGCGGGATCCACACAGCCTCCTGTCGAGCAGCGCCCAAGTACCAAGGGTCAAAAGCGCAACGCCTCCAAGAGGAACAAGAAGGAAAACGCAAGGAAGGAGCTGAAGGTGGAAGCTCAACTCCTGGGTTTGGCACTTGAACCCGAGGAGCAGGAGTACAACTGCCCCAACTGCCGGGATCTACCAGCTGATGATCAGTGCCTGCACCGGATGGAAGTGTTCGAACGCACCGATGCGGAGAGTCTCATTGGCGCAGCTTTGACATGTGCACCGCCTGATGACCGCTTGAGCCCATGTACTCCCTCGGTATGAACTCTTCTGTTTCCTGCACTGGTACTCATTCAAGACTTAGACAAAACGCGGTGATACAGAATCTGATACAGAATCCGATGTCCCCATGAAATCTACGCAATACCAGGTTAGGTATGTGAACCCAGAAGAGATAGATTTGAGATGGGTCAAACCTCGGCCGGAAACTCAAGAGCGCTGTGGGCTGGACATCACTCGCTTCTTTTTTGTTTCTGATACAGGCAACAGAGAATCGGTGTGTTAACCCCTTGTACGCTTTTAGACTTAGCTGACTTATTTTAAAGCTTGGGGGTGTCTGATACAACGCGATGGAGCCGAAACTTCTCGAGCGTTTAATCAATGACCATCGGAGAGTCAAAGTACGTGGTGTGCGTCGCCGTGAAGCCATGCACGCATGGTTGACATATGGGTCGATGACTGCAGCCGGAACTCGCCAGGCGCAAGGGGGTGCTAAAGGTGATGTTTATGGTCCATATGCATGCCATAGCGGAGATACCGCAGATGATATCAAGGCGCTCTTCCGTCATGCAACAGTGTGTCTTCAGCTTTTTTTCTGCCGTTTTGCTTTTTTCTAATTTCATTCAAAGGACGCCGATGTCATGGTCGAGATCAGATCCACGATCATGTCTGGCCTGCGTTCCGACATGATTGCAGTCACCAACGCTGCTGAGGTTGGCCGCTGTGATGTGGACTGCAGTTTCGTAAACTGCCGAGCGAGGTGGTAACCCAGACCAGTTTAGAAGTGTACGTTCTCTAGGGGGAATATTTTCTGTCGCTGTGAACAGTGCACCTCGGTGCTAGGTTTATTTAAATCGGAGTGTGGTTTTTATGTAGGAGTGTGTGTTTCTTCAGTAAAGAAGGTGTAATTTACAACTGGTTACCACGTTTTAATGCAGATAGATCAGTCTTCTCAGTGTGCGCCGTCAGACCGAGCTCTACAGCTTGTCAAGAAGGGACAATTGAGCACGATGCTGGCTCCGAATCGAGGACGCCAAGGTGAATATATGTGTTTTTTAGCAGGCCTCCTTGGTTGTATAGTCCGACTCCGAAGGTGTTTTGATGTGCAGGCCGTTTGGCTGGGGCAGATATTGTTTTAACAAGCTCGGTTCCTCGGCCGAGTGTTCCCTTCCTTCAACCTCTCTGTAATAGTGCCCCGACCAATTGTTTCCTTCTCTTCTTCTCCTATCTGCTCGCCAAGGGCAAAATAATTTGATCTAGGCTAGCGGCTACACACCGAACTTGGCTGCGTCGCTTTGTGTGAGGGTTTTTCAACTACCCTCTTTTGTTGAGGAAGAGAGTTGGATCAGATAGGGAAGTGTAGAGCTGGGTCTCAATAATAACCTGACTTCGCCGACAGATGGCTCGGTGTAGGAAGGAAAGTGTCTCTGAGGAGCAAGAGAGTGTTTCCTGGTGATAACAGTTTGTTTTGGGTGAGACCAAGTGGTACTATAGAGCTTTTTACAGCTTTTAGAGGATGTGGGTCCAAAACTGAGATGATTTTCTATCAGCATACATGCTGTATTTATACTCCCCAATTCTGCAGCCGGCTCCCCTCTCCCGCCTGCCTGGATAACGCCGCCCATCCTCGTGCTACTCCTTCCCTACACCCTTCCGCAGCCTTCCTCGCTCGGCTCCTTCTCCGCTCGGTGCCTACTCATCCAACCTTCGTAATAACCGGTCGGTCTTTTCCCAAATGCTCATTCTTCCCGCTTGGTAACCCGTTCCCTATGCTCAGTACACGTTTTCCCCCCCTCGGTGTCTGGATTGGTGCGCTTGGACGGTCTTCCCGTCGCTCGGTGCCTCGATAACTCGGTTCAGTAAGCGTTCTCCTTACTTGGAGTCTCTTTTCCTCGTCCCAGCGTGTTTTAATCTCCTCCGATAGGTTGGCGCAGCCTCGGTGTTGAGTGAAGGGCGCTCAGTCCGCTTGTAAGTTTGAGGAACACGCCTCATTTCGCCTTCTTGAGACTTCTCATCGCCTATGTGGCATAACTGGTATGTCGTCCCGTGGATATATTACGTAACCGAGGTTTGCGCGTTCGATTCGAGCCATGGGTTTGCAATGTGTCTTCTTCATCTTTTATTTTACCTGCCGAGCTTGGTCGTTCATGTCAGAATTTCTGAGTCGTGTTCGATTTGTGTCGTAGTTGTTTAGTACTTTCGCTTTCCTTGATGTGTTATCCACAGCCGCGGTGCTCGGTATGCTCGTTGGTGCTTGGTATGCACCTTTCATGCTTCTTTTACCGTATTCTGGGGCGATCACAACGTGATAGCTCACACTGCCTGGGTCGCCACGGGCTGACAAACTACTACTGCTCCAAGTACATCAGCACCGTCCACCGGGACTTCGACGTCGGAAAGCATGACCTCAAGCTAAAGGAGAAGGGCAAACAGGAAGATGTCAGTGGTTGCCACCCTTGTGTGCAACTGGAGCAGACGGGAACTGACAAGACCTTGCACGAATGGGACTTTGCGATGGTCCGGTGGGGTATCGTGATTGAGACTCATTCAAACACCGTGTGGTATGCGTCTATGTGTCGTCCTAGTTATATTCTGACCATTTCTGTGTAGGTGCTTCAATGGGCGGCACGAGCATGGTTCGGTTATCCCCAGCCGTAGCTCTCATGAGGCCAATGCAGTGTCAAGCGGATTTCACCCTACTAAAAGTAAACGGGATGTAGATCGCGCAAAAGTTTTTTGGCAGATTCGTTTGGAAATGGAACTCAGACCCCGTGCATAGTTTAGTTCCATGTTTGATGTACTATTATAATGGCTGGCAATTTACAAGGGGGATGACAAGGAAAAACCGCAAAGGAAATCCTCTGATAATAAGTGCGGCAGATTACCTTTAGCTTCGAGCTCAGCAACAATCTCCCGGTTATGCAGCGCAATCATTTCATCCAAGAAAAAATTGTACCTTGAGACAGAGGAGTGAGACCAGAAGACGACTTTGAAAAGATTGCAAACCTTATAACGGGCATTTCCTGGACAATGTTCTGGAACTTTCCAAACCAAATGTTGGCCTGTTCTGCTGCAGAAGAGTTGAAGATCCATTTGCCGTCTGGTCCAATGAGTTCACAGAAGCGTGCTGGATTGCAGTTGATTTGACAGAATACATCTCTGTCGGTATGCTTGCACTTGAAATGGAAAACATCGACTGGAAGTCCCACATTATCAAAGTAGTGATCATCGCAATGTCGGAGGTGTTTAAGAAACTGACAATTGTTGTCATAAAATATGTAGGATGGTAGAGAGGCTGGAAACTCTTTCGGAAATATTGCTTTCAAGAAGGTCTACAAAAAAGTGTCAGTACAATTCAAGAAAAATGAAAGATGGCCCACGTTGACGCCGGAAACACCTTCAGAACCAAAGAATGTTGCACGGGAAATGATTACCCCACAGCATCTAACAAACAGTTGTTCGTTATGCGTCCAGCTGCAGTACAAGTGGCCTTTAAGGGGCTGTGTACTGGCCGCCAGTGTCAAAGCAGCAGCAGAAGGTGCAGTGTTCACAGGGGCTGTCCTGTCTTCCAACGTACCCCCAGCCATGGGCACCTGTGAGATATTCCCATTCCGGAGACGGGTGTGAAGTTGAAGCATTGCGGTATTTCTTTCCTCAGAGTCGGTTTGGAATGTGCGGTGGCTGGGCTCTGTACATGTGCGGAAACCCGGCTGGACCATGACGCTACAGCCACGGATGCAGCAGATTTTGATGATGTTACGATGAGTATAACAGAAAAGATCGCGCTGCGACTGAACAGCCTCAGTGCAATTGTGCACACCACAACCAACATGCCAAACCGAGACACCATCATGGATGCCTCCAGACATACGATCTAAAGGGAACTGAGTCAGTGAACTACATACATCAAGAAATAGGGTGGACTTACACCAGTTTCCGTCCTCGCCTTGATATATTTTAGTGCAACGGTGGCATGTATGCGCCCACATCTCTTGCCCGGTACCCACCATTCTATAATTGCGTTCTGCGAGCACCTCATCAAACCGATGGTTTTGTGGTCTGTGATGAGGCAGTGCAAGAGGTTCGTTGCGGTGGGTCTTGTCGCGCAAGATTGCATGAAGGAAGAATGACTCCAAGACTAGGTCACCAGCCAACTCGTCCTTCAGACGGGAAGCACTGGGGGCTTCGGAAGTGTGCACCAATGCACTGTTGTATACGCGGGCTATTCCCTGGCATGTTGTACTACAATGGGATTAGAGTTGCAGATCATGACTTGAAAACAAGGAACGCTGACTGTGAGATACATAACTGTGATTCGAAATACACACAGAGAGCGTGTTCAACAAAACAGCTCTCGAAAACATGAATATATTCCGGCATGGCTGGAGAGGCGCCTGCAGATGTTGATCGGTAATACTCACGTTGAGCCATGGTATTGTGTGCTTCTTGGACAAATTAATTGTGGTAATAACACATGTGGCACCCTTGACTGATTTAAAGGTGTGGTACAAGGGAGCGGTGCTTACCACGGCAATAAAAAGATTTTGAAAAGACCAGCAATATTCCCTGACGCAACGTGTAGAATCTTGCCTCCACAACTTTTTTCTCACTGAGGTGTGCCGAGTCGCAGGATAGGCGGAGGCAGAATGAAACAGGAGGGACAAGTGTTTCAGCTCCTGAAGATAGGTTAATCCCTGAGTGAAGGCAGGGAAGGTGCTCCGTGTTTTACCGAGTTCATGGTGGTGCCCGTGCTGTTTAAAATTATCATCGACTGTTTGCTTGCCAAACTCATGGTAAGCGGCTTCTGCCAGATCACTGAATGCGTGCCATATTAAATGAATGTGGGTAATGTCTAGTCTCTCGTAGACAGACGCTACAACAGAAGTAGCTCGTACCTCGCATGTTGTAGTCTGTTGAGTGCCTTGATCAGTTGATTGGAGGTCAGCCTTATTATGCAATCTTGAATTTCTCAGACATAGAAATGAGGGTTAGAGCCCATTGTTCATCGATTTTCTTGAGGATTATTGAGCCGACCACGAGAACCAACAACTTTCACACTCAACTTTTCCCAGGTGATGCCAAAACCGTGAGGCCAAATTTTGATGTGAACTGGCCAGGAACAACTTTGCACCTCAACGACCCCTGTAACAGGAATTCTGAGGACACAGATTGCTTTGGTTTGGAGTTCTCAGGGATTTAGCCTCTTATATATGGCCTGTATTGCCCCCATGCAGGAGGAAAACCTCGTCAGAAATTCAAAGTCCGACGATTATGTAATAAGATCAAGCTCCCTACATCAGGCACGCGGTAAACTACAGACTAGGTAATGTCTAGCACAAGCACAGCAGCCAGATATTCCACAACATTCAGTGGGAGGGAGACAGGACGAGGTTTGTTGGGAGGGACTATTTCTAGCCATAGTCTTGCGGTCAACTCTATGAACCGTTGAATCTGACCGAATTGTAGGTGCTCTTTGAGCGACACATGTGCCAAGAGGCGTTCTAGGATTTGAACTGCGAGTACCATGGAAGACGACATGAGAGAAAGAAGAATGAGATTAAATTGTTACGGAACTTTACAGATTTTACTGAAGACAATCCCTGCAGTGAATGATTTAAATGGTTAGCTCCAAGGATAATTTAAACAGGATATCTCCAAGGATAGGCTGGAAAGGTTCCATGAAGACAATCCCTGCAGTAGATGATTTAAACAATAGCTCCAAGGATAATCTAAATGGATAGCTCCAAGGATAGGCTGGAAAGGTTCCATGAAGACAATCCCTGCAGTAGATGATTTAAACAATAGCTCCAAGGATAATTTAAATGGATAGCTCCAAGGATAGGCTGGAAAGGTTCCATGAAAGTGTTTGACTGCAAATGAATGGTTGGTGATAACCCTTGAGTTATTGTTTGTAGAGTTTACATAGAGAGATACAGCTACTGGAAGTACCCGGGAAAGGCTCGAGGGAAAGGCTCGAAGAAAGCCGTTGGAAGGGAAGGCTGGAAGGGATCGCTGCAACCAATCCCTAAAGGGAAACCCTGAAGCTGTCTGGTTGTCCGGCTGTCCGCCGGACAGTCCGCCATCATACCCATACTTTCATAGTAATGGGATGGTGGACTGATTTCCGTCGACGTTTGGAAGACTCAGGATCAACATCACGTGTCGTTTGTTTGGCAATGATGCTCTCTGATGGCATCCCATTGTTCTGCTTTCGCCACGTGAAAACTTTTGAGTATCCTTGAGTCCTTGACTCCCCAGCGGATCGCTTGCAGTCTTAAGAAGTTCGCTCACATTGTTCTACCCGTGCCCGATCAGTTTGTTGTTTATCTGATCTTAAATAGCTCGATGTTTTGCCACACCCCGAAACATGTCTGAAATGCTGTCAACTCCGCAGAATATCACTCGCCGGACCACTTCCACCGATGCTGAAGCCACTCCTCGAGCCAGTGGCACAGCACCCCACAGCACCCCTCGAGCCATTCGCACAGGTCTCCAGCCCGGTGGCCCAGGGCCTGCAACACGGCGGACCCTCAGAGCTGCGCCGAATGTTACCTCACGGAACCACAGTGTCTCACCGGTTGTCGCTATCAGGGGCAGAGGAGTCCATTTGACCCCGGTGTTCGGACGGAACCCCAGCCCTTACAGCCTACGTCCTGCATATTCAACCTAATCCCCACCTACGCCCACGGCCATCGCGATTTCTCTCATAGATCTCATTCGTATTTGTCCCCCTCCAATCCCCAAAATCTATGAGGTCGGGAAGCTCACAAGCACGAGGGCCATTCCCGATGTAAAAACCCTCAATGCTGCGATGGAAGACCATGAATGTCTTCTTTGCGTCGTTCCACTCCTGAACATGATGAATGATCTCATCGAACATGTGACCGAGAAATACAAGAAGATTAGAGTTGACCCCAGAGAGTGGGCTCAAAGGGATTGAATGTTGTCCATCCATCCGGCAGTGACCTCCAACTGCTTGCCATCTGTCATTCGAAGCGAGAGTGACACGGAGGATTGGGTGCTGAATGTTCTGTGGCGTACAGCATTAGCTGCGTATTATGCAGCCGAGAAAAAGATTGGAGTGAACACAACTCGCTTCGGCAAAATGCCCACGTTCCCCAATCTAACCTCTTGCCAAGGAGGGGGAAAGGGTGCAGCTCTTCCGGATGCAATGCTTTGGGCATACGACGAGAGTTTGAAGGCGACAGTCGAGTTCAAGACGCACGGAGCCTTTATTGACACAACTTCACCAGTGTCCACGGCGACTTTCGCACACCTCAGAGGCTTCTGTAATATGCCTTTGGGATATGGTGTTCGCTACGTCTGGGCAGATTCCGACACCCAAACCGGGGCTGACAAGGCCGACAAGATGATCGCCCAGGCGAGTTCAATCTTTCCCTGCATCGCCGCCTCACTGAAATCCTCCATGCCTATAGATATGGGTTCAGATGGTTACGCAGAAAATTAACATTGCCGCGCTAAGCAACTATAATTCCGTCATATTCTTTGTGCGTCAGGGCCAGACACTGTTCATGTCAGGCGAGTACACCCACGAAGACGAGATTTCTCTAGTCATATTTGCTTTCCTCGGATACGCACTGGGTGGCATCCCCGAGAATATTCTCCAGCTGCCCACGGTACACGAGAAATTGTGGAAATTAAGACATTTCCAACACTCTGCAATCTATACTGTTGAAGAGGAAAATGAAGATGCATTCGCAGTGAAGGGCTGCAAAGTTTCTTTTGTTGTTTAAAGCCATGTACCAACACGTTAATGATTGCTTCTTGCTGAGACCCTGAAGCCCACAAGTTCAACTCCAATTCAAAGCTGGACATAAGGAGAATCAAGGAGCATTCAATAGTTTTTTGGCAGCAGTGAGGGGTTGTGAAATGTTGGGACTGAGTTTGTTTTGTCATTGAAAGTCATGCATCAACACATTAATGATTGCTTCTCGCCGAGACCCCGAACCCCACAAGTTCAACTCCAATTCAAAAGCCAACTATTGAAGACACATTGAAATTAGGAATCACAAACTGACTCACACCAACGATTATCATATTTAGGGCCCACCCAGGTGCAACTTGAACATCCAAGTGTTGAATTGCACATAGGTGGACCTGAAATTTAATTTACTTCTATTACTTTTGGTCCCACTGATTTTGTAACCTAAAATAATAGAATAAAATTATGATTCGGCTGCCATGAAACCCATTTGAAAGCCTACGATTTAGATTATACAAAAGTCCAACTGAGATTGAAAACCGAAATCACCCTGATGATTATCATATTTTGGGTGACCTGAGACTTTATTCGAAACTAATCTGAGAAATTTCCCATTGGTTCGGCATTTCCCGGACCAATGGGAAAATTTGCGGACTCGTTTCGAGTCAAGTTTCAGCTCACACAAAATATGATAATTGTTGGTGTGATTTTGGTTTTCAATTTCAGTTGGACTTTTGTGTAATCTAAATTGTAGGCTTTCGAATGTGTTTCAGGGCAGCCGAATCATAATTTTATTCTATTACTTTAGGTTACAAAATCAGTGGGACCAAAAGTACTAGAAGTAAATTAAATTTCAGGTCCACCTATGTGCAATTCGACACTTGGGTGTTCGAATTGCACCTGGGTGAGCCCTAAATATGATAATTGTCAGTGTGACTATCATCGCAGGAGTCTGACATGCAAGAATAGCCACTGATACAATGTTCTATTATTATAACAATGCATTCATGATTCTAGATCATCCGGTCTGAGGTAGTCCATACGAGCTTTGCATTCTATGTATCATGTTAACAAGGACGAGACTTGAGAAGAGGAAACATATACTATTCTATCCCCTGATGTGTCCACGCACCCTGATGTGGAATTATCGTTGATCCCGACCGCATTTCGAACTCGGGCCCTCCGATAAAATTCAGGGATGTGTGTACATGCTATAAAAATCGCTGGATGAAATCTTGGACGAATCTGAGCCTTACAACGTACAAAAGAAAAGAAAAGGAAAGTTTTGATGTGCTTTTCCCACACGCCAAAACGCCCGCCAAAACCGATTCCACTTCTGGATCCATCATCGGAAGGTTCGCACTTTCTGCAGCTCAAGTCCATAAATTCTGAAAGTATTTGAGGGCATAGGAAAGCCATGAATATACCTAACACCAGGTGCCGAGAGAAATATTTCCTAAGGATACAAAATTATCGCGTGAGATCAAACTCGTGGACACATGGGGGGATAGAATAGTACGAGAAAGCTTATCCATGCCATAAGCTAATCTACACTCTTCACAAGTCAAGATATATGAGACAAAGTCAATTGATCTCGACAAGTCGGCCCCATCATGACATATTTCCTCATGCCTTCGGAAGGCATATTGAATCTCTTACATATCCTTTGTTAGAGTACAAGAATTACTGTAGCCCGTCAGGTCCTTCCAATAATGTTTTGTTGTCTTTAACTTCCTCAAATCCGGTGGCAAAATGAACTCTTCTTTCGTGAACCAAGCTCCGGCACCACAGCAACTAAAGCTCCCTATGTGACCAATATATACATGGGGGGTCAGCAGAAAGCTCAATAAAACATCAGAAGGTCATGAGTGTTGATAAAAATACCCTGCCGAGTGCCCAGAAAGCACTCAGTGGGCTCTCACAGCAGTTCAACCATGAATAGGGGTAAATTTCCTGTTTTGGATCTGGCCGAAATCCGGCCGACATCAAAATGTGATCGAAACCTCTAAACCTGCACCGAAACTTGATACTACCGACTCAGATTAAAAGACGATAAATACTGTCATAAAGATAGCACAAATTTTGACTCAATATCACCGTCTGTGAAGTTTGCTCAGTAATGCGATATCTTCGGGCCCTGTTCGACAACAGCCGCCAGCGACTACGCCCGCCCAGACGCCACGCGATTGGGTTTCTGCCACGAGCTCTGTAAGCTGCTCAGCCCAGACACTACGCTTATCTTGAACGACCCACGTCTGCGAGACGGGATCATAGACGTCGCCGCCGTTCGGGTAAATGACGAGCCACGGGCGGTCCTGCTCGGGTGCGCGGAATTCCAACACGGCAGCTTCCATTTCGGCGAGGACGCGCGGAATCGCGTCCATGGCGGTACAATTGATTCCTAGCGCAGAGGGACACGGAAGATGTTCCAAACGACCGTCGGTCTGCAATGCGGCCGCGACCACCGAGCGCACGGGGATCTTCGCCCTTTCACCGTCACCCACGCTCTCCGGGAACTGTCCCTCGGGGAACACGAAGCTGATCCACCACGGCTTGCGTCCAACCCCGCGACGCGCCTCGAGGGCCGCCATTGCCCTCCGGATTGCCCGGATTTCGCGCACGAGGGGCACCGTCTCGAACGCGATGAAGTCGAGCCCGGCCCACGTCGCCTCGTCGTCCGCGAACACGCACAGTCGCTCGAAGTGGAACCGCGCGAGTGCCGCCGTCGCCGCCTCTTCGGCAGCCTGCCCAGCCGCGTCCCCCCCGAACGCATTGCAGTTGCTGCCGCCGGGGGTGTATCCGCGCGGCCCAAACGGGGGAGGATAGAAGCCGTCGAATTCCTGCGCAGGGACGAGCCCCGCGCCGAAAGGGCCGAGCGAGAGCACGATCTTGGCCGCGGGGTTGTCGGGACCCGGGGCATCGGGGCGCGACTGCTCATCACGGAAACGCAATCTCGCCTCGGCGGCGAGCCGCACGCAAGCCGCCATGATCGCGTAAGCGTCGGCATCCGCGTAGCCAGCCGTTTGAAACGTCGACAGCGCGCACTGGTATCTGCATGTGCTTGAGCGTCAGCATTCTTGCAGAGCCACGGCGGAGCACTGACGTCGATGTGAGAATTATGCGCGCGCCGGCGCGTAGGAACGCGAGGTGCGCGGCGACGATGACTTCGGGATGTTCAATTGCTGCCTTTGCGGACCAGAGCGCTGTGTTGGAGATGTCCAAGCCAAAGGTCTGCTCCAGGGTCGTCCCCTATAGTAGCGGGATTGGATGTGTGCTTGACATGCCATACGGACGCACCAATCCGCCATCCAATATCACAAGGGTTTCCTTGCTGCTATGGTCCACGCAGGAAGGATAAAGAGGGAGCGTCGCCGACGACATGGCCGACGGAAGCTAGAAATTGCAGCGAGCCCAGTGGCTGCGGAGATCAAGTTTTCGGACCGTTGTACATTTTGGAAGCAGTTTATTCCAAGAAATCATTCCTTGCGGGAGAGGGCCAGAAAATGAGGCATGTGATACAGAGAAGTCGTTGAAGTACCAGGTGGTGGTCGCTACACGCACAACAAACTTCTGAACTTGAGACTTTGCAGCAAGCAATGAATGGGAATTATCAGCAGTAAGATAAAAATTACAAATCCCGACGCCGTACAGACGCACATCCGTTCCGCGGAAGATCCCTTATTTTACAAGTAACATCTAGCATCTAGCACCATGAAAGGAAACAGGAACAAAAGACGGATGATACTCGCCAGCGCGATTACTGGTCGTGATACCGTTCGCGCGTGCTCATATCATAATCATCCGAGGGGTTGGTCCACCCCTTGCGGGAGGCCTCCTCCTGGCTATACTGCTTGCGGAGGAATAGCAACCCGCCGGCGTATATGACCGGAAGCAGCTAAAGTAAGGACGACAGTAATCAGCGTTCATACGAAAGACGGGTGACAGCGATAGACGCACGATGCACCACACAATCCACAGAGTGTTAACCCCCGCGGGGACCGTTCCGAGCCCGGTGAAGTTGGGCCACTCCTCGTTGAAGCCCGTACGGATCTGGTACATCCCGAGCGCAATGATGGTGAGGCCGAGTACCGCGTGTAAGTAGTTCTGCGGCGGGCGGCCGGTGAAGTTCTTGAGCTTCACGTAGTGGATGAAGGCGCCGATGACGCATTGCGCCAGGTACAGCGCGAAGAGGACGACACCCATTCTCTGCGGGGGCGTCAGAGCATGAACGACAGCAGACTTTTCAGGCACGGTTTACCTTATGGTCGTCCCAGATAGTGGAGCCTATTTTCCCGGCAGCCTGGAAGCCCAGGACGACACCGATAATAATCGCCGGACCCGCTACAGACAGACGGCTCGATCAGCCAAGGGAAATACGCGCGGGTGGGGGCGATCGACGAACCAATTCCAAACTGCGCGATCCAGTGGCCGATGTACCACGTCGGGGTGAAGGTACGCAGGAAGCGCGCGAGCAACACGCCGGCCGGCAGCAACAGCGCGAACCCGACAACGCAGAAGATAGCGTGCGCGACCACCATGCGCTGATGCGGTGTCAGCGGGATGTCGTCCGTGGCCCCACTGGATGAGTCAAAAGTCGAGCCTGACGAGCCTGACGAGCCCGACGAGCTCGAAGAGCCCGACGAGCTCGGCGAGCTCGACGGGGAGGTGGCTGCAGAGCCCGACGGGGAGGTGGCTGCAGAGCCGGCCGCGGTCGAGGTGAAGCTCGAGAGGGCTTTGGTCAGGTCGAGCTGGATGACGCCGTAGTCCAGATGCTTCGCTAGCGACGCGGACGCGTCAGACGATCCGGGGTTCGTGGTGCCGAACCCGAAAATCAGCGGCTGCTTGGTGTCGCTATTTGCCTGATAACTGCGTTCAGTTTCAATGTAGTCGGGTCGGCGCACGGGGACTTACGGGCATGGTGAAGACGAAGGCAGAGTTCCCCGACGTCTATAATTTTTTTCTCTCAGCTAGGAACTCTGAAATTTGACCGGATTCACTGACAGTGCTGAGGTCTGTCGATAAGGTCGCAACCCGGGGCGGGCTGGAAACCAGCGTCGGCATGACCTCGCTAGGGGCCTGCCGCTGAGACAGGGTGACGGAGCCGTCCGAGTTGCCCCACAGGATGACCATGGGACTGTTGGCCATGTGGGTCCCAAAGCCCCTGCAAAAAAAATATTAGCGTAGTCACGGAAGCTGCATGGAAGCATCTACATGCCCAGCCATCCGACAGGGCGCTTGCCAGTCCCCGATAACGTGTCTAGAGTCGTCGCCGTCAGTGACCGGCAGACGCAAGGCGGAAACAGTACACACATTGCACGGTCGAGCCATTCACGACCGCAGCGATACACATATTCTGCCTTTCGATTAGCCTTGAAAAAAAAGGGGGGGCAGCGTGGGGACGTACGACGGTACATTTAGAATTGCCTGTCGCGTCTCGTCTAGATAATTCCTGGGCAATCAAGTCAGTATAAGAGCGAGTGATTCGCGAGGGGGCGAACATGGGGTACAGAGGACGCCGACGCCAGCACAAAGAGCGAGAAAACGGGGAGGAGAAGGTGGACCATAATGAGGGGGTGGAATAAAGCGGGTTAGTTGGCGGAGGGGTTCATATATGCGATTCTAGTCGCGACAGGTCTGACTAACTCCTTTAATTACAGAGAGGCGGAACGATCAGACATTTTTTCATGCGCGATGCCGTACTATTGGATATCGGCTAATGTGGAGGCTGCGATTGGCCTGCTATACTGCGGAGGACTTGTTGGCGACTTGACAACGCAAGAAGGCGGGACATCGCAGGAAAGTTGTCAACGCAAGATCAACGAAGACTTGGAAAGTAATAAACCACACGCCACAACGTATAAATTAGGGGGTTCCCACCAGGGGGTCGACACACCATGCCAAATCTTCATGTTTAAAATTTGAATCTAGGACATACCCCGCATTTCCTTAATTCCGGAAGCAACTTGAACATATCTACATGTACGTAGCATTACAACAGACCGCAGAAATTTCACAAACCATGGTTTCTCCGTCCTCTGCCATCGTCGGACCGGCCACCCCAGGGCCCACTCCTTCCCCCGCCCCCACCCCCACCCCCACCAAGACGGTCAAGCAACGACGACGGCGCATCGCCGCGATGTGGCTCGCCCGAAGCCTTCGCCGCTCCCTTGATGCTGTACCCCCCGCGTGGGAGCTGCTCGCTCTCCATCACTGCTGCGGACACGGACTTCTCCTGCACAGCGCGCGCATTAGGACGCGAATCTGTCCCTTTTAGGCGGCTCAAAAGCGAGGGCGTGTCGTCGCTCTCTGTTCGTACTCTTTTCAGTGGTCGGGGCGAGCTGTCGGGGCCAAGGCTGTGCTTGTTCGCCGGCCAGGTGCTGCGCTCGTTCGAGTTCGAGTTCGACCGCGAGCCAGAGGTGGATGCCACGGGGTTTGGGAGAGAGCGCCGCAGGGTAAAGGGAAGTCCAGATGACCGGGGTACTACAGGAGCGAGTGGGGCGATGGGCTTGTGCGACGTGCCCGCTGCCGGCGCGCCGTTCTTCTCCGCCCCATTCGCGGGGGCTTGATCTTGCGCAACTAAAGACTGGGCAAAACAGAGAGGACATGTTGGAGACAGACGGAAGAGACGAAAAGCAGCCCATTGCGAACCCTGATAAGGTCTTGTACATCTTTGAATTGCTCAGACTTGGCGCGGAGGGTTTCTAACGGAGAACGAAAACGTGTCGGTAATGACCACCCGGTCGCCTTGCGCTGTGGAGGAGGGGTCGGGTCGGAGCCTGTACTCTCAGCTCATCGGACACTCACGCGTAAACAGCACCCGAGAAGGACTTTACACGCATTCCGAGACCGTTCCTGCGCTATACCGGCCTTCGCGAGGCACTGTCTGGACTCAGCCATTTGGATTTACCAAGTTAAACAACAAGGACTAACCTCGAATAAGTTGGGCGACGCATCGACGGATTGATTCCGGAGTAACAAAAATTGTGGCGAGTCGCGGCCCTTGTCGCCCTCTTCACCCGCAGCGAGGGTCTCCGCCATGTTGCAGATAACGGATATTTGGTCGTCCGGAGAAAGGAACCTCATTTTGGCAACAAGAGCGGGCAGATAAAAGCCGAGTAGGACTGTTGGAGATCCCAGGGATTTAGTGATAACGACGTAGGCCATCAGGTCCATGTAGAAGCGCGTCGTCGCCAATGTGGGCTGTCCCGCGTCGGCCTTGAGGCATAGCTGCGCCTTGTCAAGGAGGGTTAGAAGCAAGGCGGTGCCTTGTGGTGAGCCGGGGCGGTACGCGCGGAGGTGTAAGAGGAGGTCTTTGACAACAATGTCAGTATCTGTTGGACCCAGTTTCGGAATTGCCTGTCGGGCGAATGGTCAGGGGACATAAGTGGCGGAAGGCGAGGGGGACACACGAACCGCCAAAAGACCGTCGATGAGCACATGTTCCGCGTCGCTGTCAGGGACAGCGTGGCGTTCTACAACCACTTGTTTAGCCTCCCCGGTGAGAAAGGCCAGAACAAGGGTCCGCAGACGATCCCGCATATACAACTCGTCGGCGTCTGCCGGCGCCTCCAGCGCGGGCATAATCTGGTCACATAGAACACCCAAAGTAACCCGCGGATCCAGATTCAAATGCGCAATAAGAGCCTGTTTCACCACGACCACTTCGTCCGGTTCATCTGAAAAAAATTGGACGCGGGCCCGGGGAGATAGGCGACGTGACGCACCACTCTGCAGCAACTGCAGCAACACATCCGTATTCCGCTTCACCCACTTATTCGACGCCTTCGAGACCGCCGTGATGGCATCGTAGCCCGCTTTTCGCACCTGCAGCATCCGTAAGTCATGCAACCCAGAGATAAACTCTACACGCCGCGAACAATGGTAGTCTGGTCCTCGCAGAGGTCATACACAGCGTTGATGGCGGCTTCCTCCTCGTCCGGAAAGTCATTGAACAAGTCCGGGATGTGCTTGGCCGCAAGGATCTTCAACGAGGGATACGGTGTGTGTGTTAGATCTATAAGCTTGTTCAGGGTCTTCCGCCGCTGCAATACGTTTGTTCAGGCGCAGATTCATCCGTCAACATCACCGAGACCCACCAAAGGACCCGACTTGTCCGCGCTCGCGGTTGCTTGCCGTATTAGATCTGGCGCCGTTAGATGACTGCGAGGCTGCGAAACGAAGCACCAACCTCGGATATCTCGCTCCTCGCGGGCGCTGTGCTCCATACGCCACTTGCTCGCCAACGAACGGAGAGACCGATGATAGAAATTTGTAACAAGTCCAAACTTGGCCCAAAATGGATGCAACTAAAAAAAATTAAGAGAAATGATGTCTACGTATTTTGGTCTAGTGGTGTGGTATGAGAAGTGCGGGTATGCGTGTGCGATAACAGGAGAAATTCAAGCAAAAAGGCGGACCCTCCGCTCAGAGTCCAGAAACAGCGCCTCAAATTCCTCCGGCGTCTGCCCAATCACACCGAACGCATTCTGCAACGTGTGGCCCAATAGCTCCAGCTCCATCGCGACACCTTTCATGGTGAGTGCGTACGCGAAGAAGAGCAGCTGACGCGAGCCCTTGATGTCCCGATTCCGCATCACGTCCAGGTTCCGAATGGCCGCGAGCTGGAAGCGTACATAAGCCTCTGGTTCTTTCGTGGGTACGCGTTGAGCACATACAAGGCGCTGACGAGACTCTTCTGCGGGCGGGAGATACGGAGGCAGCGGTGCTTTTGAGCGGAATGCAGATGCGAGCGTCGAGAAGCTCAGAATTATATTCCCGACCATCTCGCGCCGCTCTTTATTGACAGGGATAATCAAGTCTTGTCGAACGGACTAGCCTGGGATGAGCATAGCTCTTGACGAGATCGAATAGACGTACGATATACCTGTTTAAACGTCAGTAGACGCTCGGAATCATAACGGAGAACTTGCCATTCTTCCCGCGTGGTAACACACCGCAGGCTATGAAGCTTATCCAGGATGGTCTGCAAGCTGGCCAACACACCGCGGTAGAGCTCGACGGGGAAGGGGCCTTTCAAACGAGGCTCGTTCTGCGTCTGTGCGAGCAGGCCTTGCAGCTCAATCAACTTGATCTGCAAGTGCAGTTCCCTAACGTCGCCTTCAGTAAAGTAACGAGAAAAGGCTGAATCGCACCCACATCGCCATGAACTCCTTTATGGAGTTGCTGAGTCTTGTGTGCGCGGGCAAGAGCGCGCGCGTTTCGTCCGCCTCCTCAAATACCTCCTCCACCGCACACGAATCAGAACTAAAGGAGTTCGACGCCACCAAGCGGGTATACAGCCACCCAGTGTTGAGACAGAAGCTACCAGCAAAACGTTAGCACTGCGCTCGCGGGGAATAAAAACCACTGAACTCGGCAAGCGCCTTGCTGAGCTCCCGCCGCGCCTCTGCGGGCCACCAAAACCTCGACACCAAAGCAGCCCACACCACACCCACCGTCACGGCGATGGCACGCTTCGTGGCCACGTCCACCGCCGACACCTCCTTTTGCCGTAGATTATAGCTGTGCCCCCCAAAATGAGAGCTGGAACAAGAAATAAAGCACCGGCCACACACCAGTATAAACAGGTCAGGTTATACGCGAGGAGCACGAAACGCGAGGAAGAGCCGTATTCCGGCTTCGCTACGATGTAATAGAAACACGGCATGGAGAAGAAGAACCCAAAGATAGAAAGGACGATCGCGTTGTCTGGGAAGAGGGTGAACACGGTGGCAGCCACTCCGGCCCCAAACCTGAGGACCAGAGTATAAGTAGGAGGCGGTAAAGAGAGTAAGAAGAATATACACAGTGCCAAGAACACGATGCAGACTGAGAAAGTTGGTCTGGACGTAAAAGTCTCGATAAACGAATGCTGCAGAAGCGTGCGGACGCACCGCTCCAATAGTCGGTGAGATCACGACAAAAAACTACCTACACGTCAGTTGCTGGATTCCGGTGCGTGGGCTCGCCCCTCACCGAGATCAGTGCCCAGTGGCCCCACAGCGCCATAAAAATCGGACGCGTCTTGTCGAAGAACGCGGGCGCGGCTAGAAGTGCAGTAGCCATGCCGGCCTTGATAGCATATTTCGCATCGTTCTCCGTGAGCCGCTTCCCGATCGTCCAAACCTGCTGCTTGATCTTTCCGATCCGCGTCAGTCGATCCCAAGCCGGAGTTTGTATCGTATTTGGGGCGTGGGGGCGGACTTTCGGGAACGAAGGCTGCGTGCGCCGATATGCCGGCATGATGTATTGGGCTGTGGAGGAACGTCAGCACGCGCAACTTCCTCGAGCCGCACTCACAAAACCGTCTCAATCCCTGGGCCTGTTGCAACTCGGGCTTTTGACCCCTGCGTGGTACGCTTGTGTTCGTATTCCTCTTCCCCTCGCTCCGGGGCCCAAGGCGGAATCGGAATGCTTGCGTCCACCAGCACGCGTGGTTTGCCCGTGCCCGCTCCAAACTGTATATCCGGCCCATCGCGTCAACAAGCGAAACGAGCTCCCCCGCGAATTCTTGCAGCGTGAAGATAAAACTGCGCCCAGTGTCAGCAGAAGTACAGAAGGGAATAGAGGAACATACAAGTAGACCAAAAATACGTGCTCATTATCTGCGCTGTCCGGTCCTTCCGTGTTCTCCGAAGAGGCGTTGTCCCGCCGGTCCGGAGGGAATTCCGACGCGGCACTCCGCTGGTATAGGCGCAGGACAGCGTGGTTGGAGGTACTCTCAAACCGGACCAACGCGCGCTCGATTCCGTCGCCGAGCTCTAGGAACTCGTGCTGCTGTAAGACCTTGCGCTTACTTCGGCGCTGACACTGGACAAAGGACTGCCGCATGCGCAGAATCGACGACGTGCAGGTGGTCTGAAAGCAGTTAAAAAGACTGCCATCCGAGCGAGGGCCCCACTTACCGACAGCGCCTTCAAAGGCGGGCCCAGCTCCTCTACCAAGTCCCCGAACATCTCGGCGGCTGCGTTCAACATTACTGTCTCTTCCACCGATATGGCATCGGGTGCCTTCTGCTTCCCATGAGTCGGTGTGATGTGGCTCTGCCCAAGCACACCGGCCTTCGTCAGGTCGTACTGCAAACGCGTGCCGCTCCGGAGCGCATTTAGATGCTGCGCCAGCCGATTCAGGCTGTCTACCGCATCCTCATACGCGCGGTCCAGCCCCCCGCCTGGCGCGATGCCGCTCCCGCGCACCCACTCGCTCTGCGCTTCCTTCAGGCTTTTCTTGAGGCTCGTGAAGCTGCTTTTATGGTTCGCGACGGCCTTCATCAGGCGCTCGTGACTCGGTCGCTGCAGCCCTTCTTCAAGGAGAAAATCGTTCGTAAGCAGCCCGAGGAGGGTGGAGAACGCGTCAAGCGTCATGGTCATGTTGGCCTGCAGCGCAGAGGTTGCAGACTGCGGCCAGATGGTGTAGCAAACGAGGTTAGACGTAACAGAGCCGCAAAGGACGACGAAAGAGACCTGGAGGAGCGTCTGGGGGCCGCCCTCTTTCACCAGGCTGAGGAGAGTCAGTTAGCGGCGGAAACTGGGCGGAAAACACGCACACGATAAAGAGGATGATGGCTGTCATGCTACAAGCTGCCCCCCGAGTTAAGGTGACGCGGACATCCATAAACACTGTTGCTCACCAGTGTTGAAGGACGAGCTTGCCATCCACACCTTCGTCCACGCCACAAGGCTCATACTGACACCAATCCATACAATCACCAAAACATTAGCAAGCCACTCCCAGCCGGGCTGCTTCTCGAGCCACCAAAACACGGCCATCGACGAGAGGGAAACGAACGCCGAGTAGACCAGGCCCACGAAGCAATACAAGTCGGCTTCGAGCATGCTGCCCATTGTCCTTGCCGGGTTGTAGTACACCGCGCTGCAGAACCGGTTGGTGTTAGAATTGAGACATAGTCAAGGAAACGCACATTGTCGCAACCATATGCGCAATCGGAGAAGGACGGCGCTCCTCATCTCCGTATGTGTTGAAGTCACTGATGAAACTCGAGAGATAGGGAGAGAAGGTGAACAGAGACCCGATAAAATATGCCACGGCACATTTGATTATGTTCCTGTAGAGCAGAGGTACAGCGGGAAGCCATTGAGGCGAGAACCATCGTGTCGAAGGCGGTTCATACGGAGACGGCTGTCTAATCGTAGTACTCGTCGAGTCGGAATCGTACTCTTCGTCATCGTTTGAGGAGCTGATAGAATGCTCGGTTTGGCTCGGATTGTCGGGCTGAGAAGGCGCGTCCATGGGGCTCCTCTCGTGGTTCGTGAACTAGCTGCCGACCTGAGGGTTCCGCCGGTCCTGAGGCGGCCCTTGTCCTCTAATAAGCTGTAAAATACCGAGTACGGACGGTCCTGCATAGGCATGGGCTTCATGAAGCCAGAGGTTGATATGCGGATAGCCCTCCCCGTATTCGGGCGAGCGGTGGCACCTCCGAGCTCGCCGGCGAGCTTGAAAGGTGCCTGCTACTTACTGGCCGATGCCAGAGCGGCTGGAAGTTCCACCTCGCAGTTGTCCCGCAGTCATTTATAACAGGGGAACGGTAATCGCTCAAGACCAAAAAGAAACGGCCAAAACACTAGTTTCAATGAGCTGGGCTGCAAAAAGAATTGAGCCATACGCACGGTTCAGTCAGTGCAATAGGTATGCCACGAATCTCTCTAAGAACGAGGTGAACCGTGAAGAGAATTGCGACAAAGTTGCGAGCGACAATCTTTCATCAATAGCCATCAATCACCCTCCAAATGGAGTTGAGGATATTTGGCGCTTGGACCGACGTCGGGCAACAGCTAGACCCTAGGGACTCATGATGGAGCATGGGAGTACGCATCCAAGATAGTTAGATCGCACACTAGTTAACGACTAACTCTGAAGTAACTTCGGTCTCCCGTACACCTATAGTGCGTTTTTTAAAATTTAAAATGAACTATCGTTCTACTGGGTATGATATGCGGGGATCCGTATGGTATGCGACGAGAAAAGAGAAGGAAACAATTTAAACAAATCTGTGGACCCTCCGCTCACTCTCCTCAGGGTCCAAAAACAGCGCCTCAAACTCCTCCGGCGTCTGCCCAATCACACCGAACGCGTTCTGCAGCGTGTGGCCCAGCGCCTCCAACTCCATCGTGACGCCCTTCATGGTGAGTGCGTAAGCAAAGAAGAGCAGCTGGCGCGACCCCTTGACGTCCCGATTTCGCACAACGTCCAGCTTCCGGATGGCGGCGACCTGAGCAGAAGAAAGTGAGCGTCAAACTCCATAGGGGTAGTAAGCACGTACCAGCCGTTGACGGGATGCTTCTGCCGGCGGGAGATACGGTGGCAGCGGTGCCTTCAGCCGGAAGGCAGATGCGAGGGTCGAGAAGCTGAGAATAATATTCCCGACCATCTCGCGCCGTTCTTTATTGACAGGGACAATAAAGTCTTGTCGAACAGACTAGCCTGGGATCAGCAACGGGTCCACAACACACGGAAATAACGTACGGTATACCTATTCGCGCGTTAGCAAGAACTCGCTTAATCATAACGGAAAGACTGGCCATTCCTCCCTTGTAGTAACACACCGCATGCTATGAAGCTTATCCAGGATCGTCTGGAGGCTGGTCAAGACGCCGCGGTAGAGCTGAACGGGGAAGGGGCCCTTCAAACGCGGTTCGTGCTGCGTCTGCGCAAGCAGGCCTTGCAGCTCAATCAGCTTGATCTGCAAGTGCAGTTCCCTGAGTGTTTCGTCAGCTCAGGCTAGATCGACGGCGGACGAAACCCACATGGCCATGAACTCCTTTATGGAGTTATTAAGTCTCGCATGTGCCGGCGAGAGCGCGCAGGCTTCGCCACTCGACTCGTCGTACTCCTCCTCCACCCCCCGCGAATCAGGACTGAACGAGTTCGACGCCACCAAGCGCGTATACAACCACCCAATGTTGAGACAAAATCTACGCCCAAGTGGAATGTCAGCAGTGTACACGATATGGGATAAACAATCACTGAACTCGCCAAGCGCCTTGCTAAGCTCCCGCCGCGCCTCGGCGGGCCACCAAAACCTCGACACCAAAGCAGCCCACACGACACCCGCTGTGACAGCGATGGCGCGGCGGACGGCAACGTCCACCGCCGACAGTTCCTTCTCGCGCAAGTTATAGCTGTGCGCTCGAGAATAAGACTCCGAACAACAGAATTAACGAGCATCACGCACCAGTACAAACAAGTCAGATTATACGTGAGTAGCACGAAACGCGACGCAGAAATGTATTGCGGCTTCGCCACAATGTAATAGAAACACGGAATGGAGAAGAAGAACCCGAAGATGGAAAGGATGATGGCGTTGTCTGGGAAGAGGGTGAACACGGCGGCAGCGACTCCGGCCCCAAGTCTGCGAACCGGAGTATGAGTAGGAGCCGGCAGAGGTAGTAACAAGAACATACACAGTTCCAAGAACACGGTGTAGACTGAGAAAGTTTGTCTACGATAGCCAATTATGAATAGAGGAGTAAGTCTGAGAATACAAACAGACGTACCGCTCCAATAGTCGGCGAAATCACAATAAAGAACTAGATGATGTACGCGTCAGTATTACTGGATGCATACACGCCTGCCAGAAACCTACCGAAATCAGTGCCCAGTCACCCCACAGCTCCACAAATAGCGGACGGGTCTTGTCAAAGAACGCAGGAGCGGCCAAAACCGCAGTCGCCATGCCAGCCTTGACGGCATACTTGGTGTCCCTCTCGGTGAGCCGCTTCCCGATGGTCCAAAGCTGCTGCTTGATCCTCCCGATCCACGTCAGGCGATCCCAAGCCGGGGTCTGTATCGTATTCGGGGCGTGGGGGCGCACTTTCGGGAACGAAGGATGCGCATGCCGGTGCTCCGGGATGATGTATTGCGCTAGGGAACGTGAGCATAAATAGGACATCCTCAGGGCGGCACTCACAAAGCCGTCGCCTCAATCCTGGAGCCTGTTGGGCTTGGGGCCTTTGACCCAGACGCGGTACGTCTGCGTTCCGCTTCGCCTTTCTCCGCGACCCGAAACAGAACCGAAATGCTCGGGTCCACCAGCGCGCACGGTTTGCCCGCGCATGCTCAAGACTGTATATTCGGCTCATCGCATCGACAAGCGACACCAGCTCCCCCGCGAATTCCTGCAGCGTAAAGATGAAGCTTCACTCGACGTTAGCGGGGGAGGCAGAGAGGATAATGGACCGACATACAAGTACACCAAAAAGACGTGCTCATTGTCTGCGCTGCTCAGAACCTCCGTGTTCTCGGTATAAATGCTGTCCCGCAGGTCGGCGGGGAATTCCGACGCGGCACTCCGGCGGTACAGTCGTAGCACGGCATGATTGGAGGTGCTCTCGAACCGCGCCAGCGCGCGTTCGATTCCATCGACGAGTTCCAAGAACTCGTGTTGCTGAAACGCGGGGCGGTTGCTCCGGCGCTGCGACTGAACAAAGGACTGGCGCATGCGTAGCAGGGACGATGTGCAGGTCGTCTAAGCAGTTTTTAGAGGGAAGACCAGCACCGAACGAGTGCTCCACGTACCGACAACGCCTTTAACGGCGGTCCCAGATCGTCGACCAAGTCCCCGAACATCTCCGCGGCCGCCTTGAGCATCACGGTCTCCTCGTCGTCCTCTGCAGACGAGGCATCGTCTGCCTTCTGCTTCCCATTACCGTCCTTCTTGCTCTGCCCAAGGACACCGGCCTTCGTCAGGTCGTACTGCAGGCGCGTGCCGCCCCGGAGCCCATTCAGGTGCTGCGCCAGACGATTCATGCTGTCCACCGCATCCTCGTACGCCTTTCCCAGCCCCCCACCTGAGATACCGCCGCTCCCGCCCACCCACTCGCTCTGGGCCTCCTTCAAGTTCTTCTTGAGGCTCGTGAAGCTGCTTTGATGGTTCGCGACGGCGTTCATCAGGCGCTCGTGGCTCGGCTGCTGGAGCCCTTCCTCAAGAAGGAAAGCGTTCGTGAGCAGCCCAAGTAGGGTGGAGAACGCGTCCAGGGTTTTGGTCATGTTGGCCTGCAGCGCAGAGGTGGCGGACTGCGGCCAGATGGCGTAGCAGACGAGGTTGGACGTGACGGAACCGCAGAGGACGATAAAAGACACCTGGAGGAGCGTCTGGAGGCCGCCCTCCTTCACCAGGCTGCGGAGAGTCAGTTTGCGACAGAGATTGTGCGGAAAGCACGCACACGACGAAGAGGATGATGGCCGTCATGCTGCAAGCTGCCCCCACGTTAGTGAGGCGGAGCAGAGGGACTAGTGTTGCTCACCAGTGTTGAAGGACGGGCTTGCCATCCACACCTTCATCCACGCCACGACGCTCATACTGACGCCAATCCAGATGATCACCAGGATATCAGCAAGCCACTCCCAGCCGGGCTGCGTCTCGAGCCACCAGAACATGGTCATCGACGAGAGGCAGACAAACGCCGAGTAAACGAGGCCAATGAAGCAATAGAGATCGGCTTCGACCATGCTGCCCATCGTTTTCGCCGGGTTGAAGTATACCGCGCTGCAGAAACGTTTAGCATTGAATACACATATAAGAATGGGACAAACGCACATTGTCGCGACCATATGTCCACTCGGGGAAGGACGACGCTCGCCGTCTCCGTACGTGGTGAGGTCGCTGATGAAGCTCGAAAGATACGGAGAGAACGTAAACAGGGACGCGATAAAATATGCCACAGCACATTTGAATATATTCCTGTAGAGCAGCGGGACGGTCGGGAGCCGTTGGAGCGAGAACCACCTCATCGACGGCGGCTGAACCAGGGGCGGTTGTGTGATGGTGGAGCTCGCCGAGTCGGAGTCGTACTCTTCACCATCGCTCAGGGGGCGGAGAAAGTAATCACTCTGGCTCGGATTCTCGGCGACCGGAGACTGGGAGTAGACGTTGATGTCGAGAAAGGGATCGCCGACGGTGTCCAGTGGAGTCGCCTGGGTGGCGAAGTTGCTCCTGTGCGCCGACCTGACTGTTCCGCCTGTCCGAAGTTGACCCTCGTTCTCCATGAGCTGCCCGAATACCGACCACTGGCGGTCGTGCACGGGGGTGGAGCTCATGAATCCAGCCGTCGATATGCTGCGGCGGCCACCAAAAGAAGGGCGAGTAGTTTTCCCTGGATTGAGACTGCCATACTGAAGAGTATCAGCACCGAACGAGCTTGGAAGGGGGCTGTCGGATTGGCCGTTGGCAGCAGTTTCGCCTCTTCTCCCGGGAACTTCTATAGCATTGGAAGTAGACATAGCAGCCCGGGCATGAATATGACTTTTTCAAAGCAATATCTATCAAACCACCGGGTTCAATGAGCTGGCGGTCGAGATGGAACTGAATGAAACGCACGGCGCAGGCAATAGCAAGGATTCACGGCTACAACGGAAGAACCAAATCCGAATGTCGCGCGGCTCGCGCATTTTGACAGAGGTGACAAAAATTACCACGCTGTCACAATTTCGCGCTTGGACCGGAATTGAGTCAAATCAGGTATAAATTCCAGTTGCAATACACATGGGAGCTCGTAATACAAAGATACAATTATTCTTCAACTTCTACCTTTTCTGCTGCCTCGCGATCTGCAGCGGCCTTGTGGGCTCTAAATTTGACCATCATATCATCAACAGTTTTGGGATACACCTCCGTCCAGTTCTTGCCCTCATTTTTACAGAGCTTCTGTGCAGCGATGATGATCTTTCCCCAGTCGTTCCCTGCACCAAGAGGATGTCAGAATACGCTCCTGGTACGATCACTGATGGGCAAATCACCATAATAGATCTGCGCCTCGAGAAACTCCTCCTCGTCGTAGTCCTTGATGTCTCGGGGTGCGTCGCCTTGGAAATACGGTTTCAAATAAGCAGCTGACGAAGAAAGAAACGGGCTAACGCACCGTATGTACCCTCTGTGTCGAGCTTCTTGCGGCTTTTCATAATCTCATTCCGTTTCTTCGTCTTGGCGGTGAGGATCAGATAAAACAGACTCGCGAACACGTCGGCAGCGGTGCTCTTGACCTCGTCCTGCGTGAGCGCCTCGCCGGTCCGAGCCTCCAAACAGCGCTGGACGAACTGCGTGGTGTACAGCATCCCGAGGTTCTTCGCCGTCAATCCCGGAGGGCAGAGCTTGGAGATATCGACGCCGAGATCGAGCTGGCCAGGAGCAAGATCTGCCAAAGGCTTGAGCTTCCTCCCCGCAAGCTGCGCGGATTTCGCCTTAACGTTCCACTCCGCCTGCCGACTCTTCATCGCGCGTTTTGTGAACTGCGCGGTAAGCCACTCAACGGTCTTGTCGTGATTCCAGGTCCTGGGGTCTTGAGCATCGTACGGGGAAGGACCCCGCGGCTTAGGCGGGACTGTCTTGAAAGGCGCTGCGTACGATAAAGTGTTGGTCCTGTGATAATCTTAATAGGAGCCATACCCAATATAGAAAAAAAAAACGCACGAGTGGATCGTATCCTGGATGTGTGGGGAAACATGCGCGATAATCATAGCCTTGGACGGCTGGCGCGACTCGATGTCGAAGATCGGCTGGACCGAGCATCAGCGTCCACTCTATAGCAGAGGAATAGTGATTTCACCTTGAGCAGCATAGTCAACTTGTTCGACCGCCATGGAATATGTACAAATCCGTCCTCGGTCGCCATTTTGGCCTTTGCGCGCACGCACTCCTTCAGATTCATAAGACCCTTGTTGTTGTCTCTCGCTTCTTCCATGCGCTGCTTATCGTGGTCCTTGGAGTCTTCGTACCGCTCGCTGCCCGCCAAACTAGATCCGGGGTGAGCGGATGTCCAGGACAAACCGGCTGCGCTTACTCGACAAGGATAAGTTGGCCCTCATCTGCGTACGGGAGGAGCGTGTTCTTGATGGTGATGGTGAGCAAAGCGTGGCTCCGACTACTGGCGGCGTTCCGGAGCGTAGAACTGGTACGGCGATGGGACAGCGCTTTATTGATCAATTCCTCCAATTCTTCGGAGGAGCTGACGGTCGAGGAGATGAGGTTTGGCCGAATGTTCCCCACCTCCGGAATGAGGTTAGCGTAAGCGGAACAGACCAATGGGAGCGCGCACTTTATCCTCGCGAACTAAGACTTCTGTCCGCACGGGGTTGCCGCTGGCATCGACTTCCTCGGTCGACTCCAAGAGATCCGAAGCATGCTTCCCGAGGAGCTCCAAGAAGGTGACGTTGAACTCGAAAATGTCGCCAGTCTCGGCGATTGCGTGATCGCCGTCTTGTGCGAAAAGGAGGCGCTTGCCAACGATCCGAGCTTGGGCAAAGAGATCGCGGGCGACGCGATGCTCGACGCTCTCCATTGTGTACGTCTTTCCACTGCCGGTCTGACCGTAGGCCAGGATGCAGCCCACACCGCCAGAAAGCGCCAATGAAAGCATCTTTAAGCGACTTAGTGAGCGCAGGCTACAAGCATGAGCAACAAATACACACGTCGTTCGCGACCACGGTCCGCTGATAGACTTCCTCATTATCGACGTCTGGCCCGAACGCCAGATCAGCCTCGTACGGCTTGTGAGTGAGAGTCGGACCCGACCACTAGACACAGTCAACTCCAGGATCGGTCAACTGTATCTAGCAATCACCTTCATCCCGGGAACGTGTGCGAAGAACACGCCCGGCTCTGCGCTGGCAACAGTGATGCCAGCGCAGAATTCCACAGGGGCAAGTTTGCCTGCGTCGTCCAAAACTGCATCTTCCGCGTCGGGATCCGCGTGGAATTTCTCGGCGGCCTCATTCGGGAGAGGGGGGCGTGTCCGGAACGCGACAATCACGTCTTTCGACGCGTCCTTACTCGGGGGTGACTTTTGGAGCTCCGCCAGCGGCACGGGAAAGCCCTTTGTCGCCGGTCTTTTCTGATTCCATTCCTCGAGGATCGTCCGGAGAGTGGGGAGATGTGTGCTGGTTAAAGTCGCTGAGGATGCCATGGTAAGACGCAGGTTAGGTGCGATCGAACCACTCACAAGTAATAGCGACGCTTTTGTAGGACCGATCAATGTTCACTAACGGAGCGTCGTTATGGGGCAATCAATGAGTCAGTTCCAAGATGACTCGACTATCTCGGACGCGCACCATGCGCGAAAGAAAGGGAGCAGGAAGGTTCCAATGAAGCGTTGCCAGCTGTCTCTTGACTCGGTTAATGTCCGCCAGGACCGCACCGTCAACGCGTCAACAACCATACTGGGACTTGGCTGAGCCCTTGGCTGGGACTCAATTGAACGTCACTCACAAGACAAGCAAGACAACGCTCACCATCGCTCATCTTTTAGATAAGGGATGTTCTTGTTTGAGGCTATCCCTGTGCTTACATGAATATCTGACAAAATTCTTCAAGAATTTAACGCTGGTAATTTGCTTTGTTACAACAAGAACTTCAGGCCTTCAGCTTCAGGCTGCGACCTGCTACTTCTTCGGCGCGTTTTTTAAGTTCACCGCCCTCAAAAATGTCCGGAATCGTCACCGGCTCTTGCGCTGAAAGCCAGGCCACTTGGTCGTCGGAAGACAAACCGCGCAGCCTCGTCAATTCCTCCACTTCGCGCAAGATACTAGGGTCTCCAGGCTGAAGCCCCGACGCTATCGAGTATTCCTCTTCCGCCTTGGCCCAATCGCCCAGAAAGCACCACGCTGGACCAGCTACGCTGGTCGCGGCGGATCGGAACGGGCTGTTTGGCGGTGTTAGGTAGTAGCCTCGGCATGTACGGATCGGGACAGGACGACAAGAGCCATCTCTGCTCCCTCTCACGTAGCCAGACCAGCCAGACCGTACCGGTCCATCTGGTGATTAGATCGCGATTCGAACCCACGGCGCGGTTGCAGACGGAATAGACAGCAAACGACGGATACAGACGGACTCGGATCAGACGGAAAAAAACTTTCAGAAGATTCTCTCGGACTCCGAATCACTTCCTTCCCCAACCACATCCTCGGATTCGTTGCCCAGTGTCACAGATGGTCTCGCACAGCTCACACTGGGCCTCAAGAAACCCCCCCGCAAAGGACAATTCGGCTACACCGTGCCGTCATCATCATCTTCATCCATCTCGACCGTTTCCTCGCTATCAACCGACTCCGACTTTTGGGATCAGCTACCAGGCCACGACCACGGCACTCCCCCAACATCTCCTCTCATCGGCCCTTCCCCTCCTTTGATCATCCTCCCTCCCATCCCAGCCCTCGACTCCTCGGACGACGAAGACATGCCGTCCGACTTCTTTTACGGCGATAACCGCGACGATGATCCCGTTGCGGGAGACTACCTCAAAAGCACAATGAACAAGTTCAAGGAGGCCTCCTCGAACGACTTCAAGTGCGAACGCCTCGCGAATGGCTTCGCCACGGGCTCGTTTGCGGAAAAGTGGTACGACAAACTTGACGTCGCCACCCAGGGGGATTGGAAGAAGCTCAAGGCGGCGTTTCTGAAGCAGTGGCCGGCGGAGACCATGCCAGAGCTGAGCACAGAGCAGCACCGGGCGCGTTTGAGGGCGGAGAAGCTTAGGAAGGAGGACATCGGCAAGGTGGTGATCGTGCGGGGGATGGAGATGATGGGCCAAGCAGCGTGGGCCAACCGGGTTCTGGCGCTCTCGATGCGCGCGGACGATCCCTCGGGCGCGATGATCCACGGGATTCGCGACAGAATGCCCGCAATGATCCGGAAGCTCGTAACCGGCACCTTCACCAGCTACAAGGTGTTCTGCAATGCCGTCAAGGCCGTGGACGACGACACCATCGCGACCGCCATGGAGGAAGAGACTCGACTCGCCCAGGTGGAGAACGACACACGCCGATTGCGGGACGAGCTAGTGCAAGCTTGTCGCACCCCCGCTTCTCCAACTGCACCCCTTTGTGCAGCCTTCAGCGGATTCGCGCTCACCCGGGGAGGCGCGCCACGGGCCCCGGGCCCTCCTAACGCTCAAGGTGATCCCTTCGGCGGTGGCCCCATGCGCGGCGCTGCCCCCACTCGCGGTACCCGTGGCGGTGCAGCGGCGCGAGGCGGTGGTCAAGGCGGAGTCTTTCGCGTGAATCACCTACGCATGGCCGATTTGACGAGGAACACGGCAGGGATGGTGCATCACGCCAGCACGCCCGCGGGTCAGGCTGCCTACCAGCTTCAGGTACAGGCGTGGGCAGCAGCAAATCCAACCAAGTACCAAGGTGGGGACGAGTACGCGCCGTACCCGCTGATGCCCGGGACCGAGGCTGTGGGCACCGGGGAGTGTTTTAACTGCGGCGTCCGCCACTTCAAGGACACCGCCCACACCCGCGCTATCGTCGACGTCAAGGAGATGTTCTACCGCCGTGTCGCAAACCGCATCATTCGCGACGACCGCGACGCTACCAACATGGCCAATGCCGCAGGCCTCCCCGCTAACGTCCACCTCGTGCACGTCGAGGCTACCAATGACTATCCGGCCCATTGGGTTTCAGCGGACACATACGGACAGGGAAATGGGGACGGACCCGAGGTTTAGTCGAAAACCGTCGGGTCCGCGAAGCTGCAGTCGACGAGGGCGTTGTGATCCCCGGAACAGAGGCGGCGAGTTTCGGGGAGGAAGAGAAGCCCCACACCAATCTTATCTTTACGGATGATATGTATTCGGAGCACAGTGCAATGAATTGCGTTGACGTTTATGGTGTGGGTGAGGGGAGAGAGGGCGAGGAGGTAGCGAGGCCGTTCACTCAGACGGTCCAGCTTGTCGGCACGGGCGGGGAGCTTGTGGATGTCGTCGCCACATTTGACGACTGCGCCATGGTCAATTGTATTGATGCGGCAGTATTCGAGGGCGCGCGCGCAACGCTGTCCAGTCCTGGCGCGTCGCCGCGGGTTTTGCGCATGGCAAACGGAGTACTCATTCCGTCGGGCGGGTGCTGGCGCGGGAAGATCAGCGTGGGCAGTGTCAGCGCGGTCGGGAAGTGGGAAATTTTCTCAGGTGGCGGCGCATGGCAGATGCTCCTGGGCAAACCAATGCTCAAGGCGTTCGGTGCCACTCACGAGTATGTCGACGACACGGTCACACTCAATACCGTCGCGGGGAAGGCGACACTGCAGAATGTATCCGACGCCAGTGCTGAGGGCTCACGCCAAAATAAAGTCGCAGTTGCGTATGTTAGTGACCCGGGAGAGTGCCTCGGCACCTCTCCCTTGAAGCCAGAGCAAGTCAATAATCCCACACCGAATCTTCCAGTTGATTATGCACATGAATTACAGGGTTCGGTAGCTATGGCAGAAGAGCCGTTGGAGGCGAGCCTACTCGACTCGGTAGATGGCGGGTCACGAACCCCTAAAGTCGTTGCTGCGCCCGCTAGTGACCCGGGAGCATGCGATGCATGCCTCCCCCCTCTGTCGGGCGAGTACCTTTGCCCGATTCCCCTGTTTCGGTTGACGCAGATCCAATCCAGACGGCTTCGTATTCAGCACGGAAGCGGGCTCGTGTAGTGGCAAGGAAGAAGCACGAGGCGAAGCGAGCGCAGGCAAGGACGGCCCTCATGGCAGTGTGGTCCGTGATAGAGGAGGGCTCTAAGAACCGTGGCTCGCGCACATTATTGCGGCTCATGCGGCGGATCAAAAGCAGGGCGGAGCGGACGCGGAGGATCTTGCTCCATCGCTGGTACAGCATGCCGTGGGATGCTGGCACGGCGTCCGTGGTGGCGGTGACCGCCATCGAGGCCGTGGATGACGTTCTCGTAGGAGCCCCAAGGGGAACCGCCGACGGAAAGGTTTTGCTGCAGGAGGTCGAGGACGAAGGCGACGTCCCGGATGTCGAGGGCGTACAAAATCAAAGTCGCAATGCGTCCGCTAGTAGCCCAGGAGAGTGCTGTGGCACTGATCCTTGGAGACCAAAGGGAGTCGCTCGCGTTCACTCACCTGCTTGCACTCACTGCTCGACAGATGAAGCGGATCAGTGGCTATCCATTGCGGAGCTGGAGGGCGATGAGAAAGCTGAAGCTGATGGGTTACAAAAAATTAAAGTCGCAGTTGCGTTTGCTAGTGACCCGGGGGAGCGCGCAAGCGACTCCCCTTTGAAGCCAGGGCAAGTGGATGACTGCATGGCGGGTCAGACTCACCAGCACATTTCCAGTTCTCGGGTAATGACAGATGGAGACGGGGAAGCTGCCAGTGCTGAGGGTTTACAAACAAATAAAGTCGCTGTTGCGCACACTAGTAACCCGGGCGGGAGTGCGAGCTCCTGGCCCTTGAAGCACAGGCGAGTGGTTGATCCTGACAAATTGCATTCGGCTGATGAGCACAGGTCAATTTTGGCAGTCTTCGAGGAGACTGAGCTAGATTCCGCAGCGCCGGGAACGGAGCAGCCCGAGATTTGCGTCGGAGAGGATACGTCCGTGTTCACGAGACACACAGACCCCTTTAATCTGGCGCGCGTCGCGAGGATATTGGAGGTGGTGGAGATCGGTGATGACATCACCCCGGAGGAGCGTGCACAGGTCGAGACCACCATACGCGAGTACGCCGACGTTTATGCGCTATCCGTCAGCGAGGTCAAAGTAATCCCCGGGGCCGTCCACCGCCTGCATGTGCCAGCGAATGCCAAGCTGAATACCAAAATTCAGCAGCGCCGACTTACGCCTCCCCAAACGTCGTATTTCGCAAAGGCGCTCGACACCATGCTGGACGCAGGAATCATCGCGCCCATCGCTGCCGCAGACGTTAAATGTGTTTCGCCAATAACACTAGCTGCGAAGGCCCATGGTTCCCAGGGCCTCACGATCGAGGAATTGCATGCGCGAATCAACGCGGAATGTGCACAAGCGCAGCTCCCAGAACCATTCGACATATCGACCTCCGACGGCCCAACGCAGGCGGCGAGCGCTGAAGCGCCGCAGAAGTTGCGTGTATGCAGGAACTACAAGTCCCTTAACGACGTCACTCAGGTTCTTCAAATGCCGCAGGGTGATATACGTACGAAGCAGCAGGCGCTCAGTGGGCACCGCTGGGTTTCGATGTTTGACTTTGCAGCGGGATTTTACGCGGTGGAGGTTGCAGAAGAGAGCCGCCCGTACACTGCGTTCTATGTCGAGGGGCACGGGTACTTTGTATACTGTCGCATGCCATTCGGGCTGACTGGCGCGCCGAGCTGCTTCAACGAGGTCACAGCGAAGGCTCTCCAAGGCCTCGTGGGCACGATGCTCCAGTTATTCGTTGACGACGGCGCTATGGCCGGGGATGTATTTGCGGACAAGCTGCGGGACATGCGGACATTCCTGCAGCGGTGTCGTGAGCAGACTCTCTCGATATCCCCGCAGAAGACGAAACTCTTCATGACGGAAGTCATCTTCGCGGGGGAGCGCGTTGGGCGTGATGGTATCAAGGCAGACCTTTCAAAACTCACCGCGGTGGTCAACTGGGCCGTACCCAGGACGATCCAAAACCTTCAAGCATTCCTAGGCCTAACAGGTTACTTCCGGCTGCTGGTGAAGAACTACGCGCTTCTAGAAAAGCCCCTGAAGGATCTCGTTAACACACTCCAGGTCCCACCGCACGCAGGCCGGCAGGCTTATCGGAACGCCGCTCGGAGGCACGAAATCGCCGCGCAGTGGTCGTCGGAACATCAGCGGGCCTTCTTGGCGCTGAAGGTGGCATTAACAAGTGCACCGGTTGTAAAGCCGCCCAAGTACGATGGATCGTCCTTCATCGTCACGACAGACGGATGCAAGGACAGTTTTGCCGGGGTCCTCTCGCAGAGGTTCGAGTGGGTCGACACGCGTGGGAATAAGCAAGTCCGCGTACATCCGCTCGGCTTTGTCTCCAAACGAACATCCGACACGGAGTCGCGATACCAGCCCTACCTCCTTGAGTTCGCGGCGCTTAAATACACCCTCGATAAATTCTCGGACACCATCGGCGGGCAGCTGGTCGAGCTGGAAACAGATTGTCAAGCGCTCCACGACACTATCATTAATAACAAACTGAATTCCACTCCCGCGCACTGGCTTGATGGCATAATGAACCACCACATCGTCGATTGTAGACATCACCCCGGGAAACAGAATCAGGCCGCCGACGGCCTCAGTCGGCAGTTCACTGACACGCCGCGTGTGAAGGGTGATGGCCACGAGCGGAGTGTGGACCCGGATTGGGTGTCTTCGGTTGGACTAGCCTATGACATCTGGTCCGCGCAGCTCAGCACGGAACAGACCGCGCTTTGCGAGCGGTTTACAAACAAACCCGTTTTCCTGGAGGTGATCGAGGCAATGTACAACCTCGACCACGGGAAACGGATCCGCGACAAGCGGCGTGCTCGTCATCGCATGCTCGGCTACAAGATAGCGGACGGCAAGCTGTGGTGCATCGGCGACGGCAAGTCCACTCGCGCTCGCGCGCGCCTGGAATGCATAACCCAGGTGGAAGCAAAAGCACAGGCGGCGGCGGAGCATGTGGACAGCGATCACTTTGGACGCGACTTGATCAAGATCAAGATGCTCGACCGCGTGTGCAGCCCGCGCCTCGACAAGTCGATCGTCTCTGCGATTGTCGAATGTGGCCAATGCAAGGCGTTCGGAGGCGCGCACCTGGTGGCTTTGCTTGAGCCCATCACGCGACAGCATCCTTGGGAGTTGATGGTCGGGGATTACCTGTCCATGCCCATCGGGAAGGGCGGCTTCAAAACCATCGGGCTTTACATGGACGTGTACTCACAGAAGACGTGGGCGTTCAAGTTCACCGGACCTGGAACAATGGCAACCACGAATCAGTCCCTCGAGCGTATCCGGCTTCATTTTCGCATGCCGGAGGTCTTCATGGCGGATGGCGGTAGCCATTTCGCCGACAGTCTTGTTGCGGAATACTGCGAAGCGCATGGGTCGCGCTACCAGCAGGTCGCAGTGTATTCGCCGTGGGTCAATGGTCTACTGGAGGGGCAAAATGGTAAGCTGCTATCGCGCCTCAAACGGATGTGTGCACCGCAGCTGGGCGAGGACAGATGGGCTAAAATCACGAAATTCACTGACCTCCCCGCTAACTGGCCGGATCATCTGGACGAGGCCATACGTCAGCTCAACGACCGCATCTTGCCGGCTTACAAGTTCGCTCCTAACAAGCTGTGTCTTGGACTCGTCGTGAACACCAACGATACGCCGCAAGAGATCAGTACCTCCGAGCTCGCGGAGAACGAAGTCAGGCTGCAGAACGCGTACCTGGAGCAGCAGACGCTGGATGCGTACTCACACGTCGTCGAACACACCAACAAGAGAAAGGAGGCATTTGACAAACACGTCATGAATTCACGCGATGGCATGATTGAATACAAAAAGGGGGACCTGGTACAGATTCGAGACTCATCCCTCGACTTAACACTATCCACAGAGTCGAAGATCCTACCGCGCTGGGGTCAGCCTCACCGCGTCGTCAATTGCATACGAAAATCGTACCGCTTGGAAACAATACATAGGCTGCCGGTGCGCGGGACCATTAGCGCGCGTCGCTTGCGCCGCTTTAAACCGAGGAGGGGCACGGAGCTGTTCGAGGAGCAGACGAAGCTCGAGATGGGGCGCGCAGGAGAGCCAGACAAAGCCATGGAGGGCGAAGATGTCGAAGTAGAGAACCGCGAGGAAGGAGAAGTGGAGGATGTCATGCTGGGTGAGGGGGAGATGAGTAGCGAGACGGGCGGGGGCTTGTGAAGGGAGTGGTAGAAGTTCCGTGGCGCAGGGACCGCGCCACGCGGGGTGGGGGTGCATGGACCAGCTACGCTGGTCGCGGCAGATCGGAACGGGCTGTTTGGCGGTGTTAGGTAGTAGCCTCAGCATGTACGGATCGGGACAGGACAACAAGAGGCATCTCTGCTCCCTCTCACGTAGCCAGACCAGCCAGACCGTACCGGTCCAACGCTTGCCCGCGGCGAAAATGGGCTTTAACCCGGTTGAAATTGCCCCGCTCGATTGCGTCCGACGCGTCTTTCACAGCCGTCTCGTACAGTTTCAATTCTGGATTTATAAGTGACGGCCCAGGTCAATCGTCGCAAAGCGAATGGAATGAGGGCTCACTCAAAGCGATGGCAGCCCTATTCAAGCAATACAGTGGCTCGTGGGGGGTGAGCACACCGCATGCAGTGTAGATGATAAAGGCCGTCTTGTAGTCTCCATTCCTGAACGCGTTGTTTCCTTGTATCTTCATTTCGGCACTTTTGGCGGCCTCTTCAGCCCACTCGCGTTTCTCTTGCAACATCTGTTCGGACTCGGTCTCTCCCGTCCTTTCCCGTTCCTCGGCGCTGTCGCGCATGACCTTGTGTGAGGATCAGGACTTCTGCTCATTGAAATAAACCAAAAGATTCGTACTGCTCGTACTCTTCCCGCTTTTCTGGATCACTGTAGATCTCGGCCAGTCTTCGCTGGCTTTCTTGCACGCGGCGCATGAACTCAAAGGGATTGTCGGGGAAATCCAGAGAAGCTTTGTTTTTCTCAGTGTTGCTCCCCACCAGCAAGTTTCTAGCAAAGCTTACCAGGGTCGTACGGGTTCAATGGGTCTCCTCCTCTGAACATTTCAAGCTTTTAGTGAAGGATGGGAAGAAGGAAGGAGCTCCGTCACGCCAGTTTTACCTCTTACTTATGTACACATCAATTCACTGGTCGGAGGTCATGTTCAACGAGTCCGGCTTTGAGCACTTAAAAGCTGCGACCTCCTCCCTTGAATTTAGAGATTTTTACACCATCATATGCGCATGATGCTCCTAATGTTGAAGATCAAGTCGCAATTGAACATAGATTTTCACATGAATCGTAAAATTATCAGTGTGCGAGCGAGGAATGTTGTATAATGCCCGTCGGAGACGGTAAATTCCGATCGCCTTGTCGTTCGAACCATGTTCTTCTGCGCCGCCACCGTCATCCAGGACGCGATTGATTTGGCAGACTATTTGAAGCTTTGCATTCCCAAGTATGCAGATAACTGGAAATCGGGCTTGAAGGACGTAGATTTCCTACCTGTGCTAAGAAGGGCTGCAAACTTACGGAACAGACAAACTACCAGGTATGTCGGTGCTCGAATTTGCAATGTAGTCTGGTGACTGTGTTCTGATTATGGGCTACATAGTGTCAGAAACGCCTTTGATTTAAACGGAGGAAACCAAGGAGAAAAGTAGTAGATCGAGGGATCCATTCAGAGCTTGTGGCATGGGCCGCGACGCAGTCACCATGTTTTGGGAAACCTTATTGAATGAGAAACGGAATCATATTGTGAAAGGAGATGAACGGATAGTATGAGGCCAGATTCCAAGATGGATCAATCTCTTTCCCGTGAACTCTTCCCTGTAAAACTATTATTTATTGCCGCGCGGTGAATTAATAATTGTGTGTGGCGCACTGTGTCTGTTCTGCATGCTTCTCAACGTTTTAGCATCTCCTCTACACGTCGATTCAAATCACCATCCTCAAAAATGTCCCGCAACATCGCCGGTCCCTGTGCCGCAATCCAGGCCGTCCGTTCGTCAGAGGACAGACCACTCAGTCTCTTTAATTCCGCAATTTGCTTGATAATGCTACGGTCCCCAGGCTGGAGATTCAAGGCTTTTTTGCAGTCTTCCTCCGCCTTGTCCCAATCACCCAAAAAGCAGTTGGCCTGGCCCCGGCGAAAGTGGGCTTTAGCCCGGTTGAAATCTCCCTTGTTGATTGCATCCGACGCGTCTTGGACGGCCGTCTCGTACAATCTCAGCTCTGGATTAATGTAATGCATAAGATCAATTGCAATGAAGCAAGCAGAATGAAGGCTCACTCAACACAACGGCGGCCCTATTCAAGGAATACAGTGGTTCTTGGGGGGACAGCTGAATGCACGCAGTGTATCCGGTGAAGGCAGCCTTGTAGTCTCCGTTCTTGAATGCTTCGTTTCCTTGGATCTCAAGCTCGGCGCTTTTCGCGTCTGCCGCAGCCCATTCGCGTTTCTCGCGCATCATCTGTTCTTCTGGAGTCTCTCCAGTTTTCTTGCGCTCTGCAGCGTCCGTGCGCATCATTTACAGGATTTTCTGCATGATATCTTCCTTCTTCACGGGATTGCTGAGCATCTCTACGAGTTCGGGTGTCATTGGGCTGGTCCCCGCCTCACAGTGATTTCAGTAGTTTAGATTAATCTGCTCTGAAATTTCACACAACTTTAGATTAATCTGTACAGTAATTTTACACAGGATAACTAATTTAATCCTGCTCATATCAAGCCGCCTGCCTGCCTTCCAGATTAAATCCTGCTTCACCAGATTATTTCCCTTCCATCAAATCCTGGATGGTGCTCGAAGAACCGCACATAATCTGTCCGCCCAGATTAAATCACCCTTCGTCAGATTAAATCACCCAATTTGTCACGACCGAGATTAACCTATGATAACCATGCTCAGATTAAACTGTCCCGACCAGGATTAAACCGGGCCAAGCAAACTCAGATTGAATATGCACAATCAGTCATACTAAGATTATATTGTTAGAGCCATGATTGAATTTCGTTTCACAAGACTCAGATTAAATTATACACACCTCGGCCTGACACAGCAACTTAATCTGAGCTCTTCCCAGATTAATTGTGATTTGCGAGGGTGTGATTATTGTGCAAGTAGAGAGTCAGATTAAACGGCACCACACAACGGAGCACCCACCATCAGGTTGAGCTGTTTGCACCGAATAATTGTCTACCTTGATCGCACTGAGCTGCACACCTGAAACTTGCCTGAAGCCACTCGGGTTACTTTTCTTGGGCACCCACGGAAACACTGGGGTCCGATGCAGATGCGGCCGAGGCACCGAGCGGAGCATCGCCGCATCAGCGGTATCCCACTCGAACAGGCCGGCACTCACCACAATGTGCGGGATGTCGATGCAGCGGGTTCCGGAGGGGGTGGCATGTTCAACTCTGCAATCATAAGTTCTGGCGCGAAGACAGAACAGATATCTGGCACGAAAACAGAACAAAACTCTGGCGCGAAGACAGAGTGGCGCCGACATGAAAGTAAAAGAAGAAAGGCTTCCCCCACGTGCCGTGGGATCGAGTCACGTAAATGGCAGCCGCATTGGGACTGTGACGCGACGCGATTGATTCCCACGTGCAAAACCTATTCTTCTTTCTTACCGTCACTATCTACCAACCTTCACCCGGAGAGGAGAATACACCATGGGCCTTGTGCACCTCGAACACTGACTTTCACATCAAGTCAATTCTGCCTTCGCGCCAGAGTTGTATCAGAACAACTCTAGTCTCTCGTAGACAGACGTTACAACAGAAGTAGCTCGTACCTCGCATGTTGTAGTCTGTTGAGTGCCTTGATCAGTTGATTGGAGGTCAGCCTTATTATGTAATCTTGAATTTCTCGGACATAGAAATGAGGGTTAGAGCGCGTTGTTCATCGATTTTCTTGGGGATTATTCACCCGACCACGAGAACCAGCAACTTTCACACTCAAATTTTCCCAGGTGATCCCAAAACCGTGAGGCCGGATTTTGATGTGAACCGGCCGGTAACAACTTTGCACCTCAACGACCTCTGTAACAGGAATTCTGAGGGCACAAATTGCTTTGTTTTGGAATTCTAAGGGATTTGGCCTCTTCATATATAGCCTGTATTGCCGCCATGCAGGAGGAAAGCCTCGTCGATAATTCAAAGTCCGACGATTATGTAATAAGGTCGAGCTCCCTACATCAGGCACGCGGTAAACTACAGACTAGAACAACTCTGTCTTTGCACCAGAGTGGCTCTGACTTTGTGCCAGATTTCGTGTCGCACTCACTTGCGAGCCTTGTGGTGTTGATCCCTGCTGACGCTTCACTCGGGGCTGGACACTACACAGTCTTTGATTGGTTTGAGAGGTGCTTTGGCAGACATTTTGGTCCGACTTTGGTGCGTGGCATACATACATCGGCGTGACTCCCCCCCTCCGAACAGTCTTAACGGCCATGGCATGGCTCCTCCCCCTCCTCTGCACACTCAACAGTGGTGCGGCTCCAAGAAACCTGTTTTGTCCAAGCCGACTTGAGCGGTGAATTTTAATCTGACACCCGTTGCGAGCTTTAATCCAGTGCAAATGATCCTCCCAGACACCTTTAATACCAGAGGTGCCAAAGGGCTCGGTTTACTCCAACTCCCACAGTTAAGTTTAATCCGACTCTCGCAGCAAGTTTTAATCTGACGCTGATTGCGAGCTTTAATCCGGTGCAAATAATCCTCCAAGATGCACCAAATAATCTTGTGAAGTTTAATTTGAACCCTGGTGCGAGATTCAATCCTGGGCACACACACCACCCGAATGCGAGGTTTAATCTGTGAATGCTGAAGGGCAATTTAATCTGGGCGGTCAGATTATGTGCGGTTCTTCGAGCACGATCCGGGATTGATGGAAGAAAAATAATCTGGAGGCAGGTGGGCAGCTTGATATAAGCAGGATTAAATTAGTTATCCTGTGTAAAATTACTGTACAGATTAATCTAAAGTTGTGTAAAATTTCGGAGCAGATTAATCTCAACGCCTGCAAACGTTGCGCCTCAATACGGCTTCGAACGCCCTGATCGCCTGGGAGATCCAGAGCAGCTTCGCCAGTCCTTAGAGCGGAGACGGCAAAAATCTACCAGAAGGGCGACTCACCCGGATCGTAGGGATTCAATTTATCTCCAGGCTTAAACATGTCGTGGCGGCAGGAAGAGAAAAGACTGGAAACACTATAGTATCACGTCAGTTCAACTGATCATCGGATCCACGTGCCTGTAAGTTGAACAGGTTCGTCCAAAGATGGAACTGCGCTCGCAGGATTCTCTGTTGTAAGTACTTCATTTAGATAAAAAACAGGGCTGCGATGATATTTTTCGCCGGAGGACGCGCTACCTTTGAAAATCATTTCTATACACTCTACTTATTCGCATGATTTTCCTGACTTTCCGTTCCCAAACAGACTCGGCTTCCCCAGCGCATCCTCTTTCAAGCACGTCCTTTGATTCCAGAGCCCTCTAAAACTCCGAACGCCGCCGACGACGCCAAAGCACAAGACCTTCGTGGCGACGAGACACTGCTGCTGTGCATCGGTGCAAGCGTTGCGCAGGAGAGCGGTAAGCCCCGGAAGCGCCTCGGTGCGGTAGATTGTTTCCGAGGTCACAACGATGTCCGACTTCGCACCGAGGTGGTTGATCAGGGAGTCGTAGGATCCGCACGAAAATGCGACGCTGATGCCGTGGAAGCTGTGAACGCGCTTTCCAATGCCGGGGTTATCGGGAGCTCGCCCGGAACGGTAGTAGGGTCCGCTGGCGGGCATTCCTCTCGAGCAGAGGCGTGGTACTCTGCAGAGGCAGGTGACATGTCTGTTCAACAGATTAGCAAATAGATGATATGTGCGCCTTTAAGGATGCGTACACCGGATGTTCAGAAATGTTGTGAGCTCCAGTGCAAATGGTTTGTAATCTTGGAGGTACACATGGGTACAGGCATTGAGATCCCCGCAAAACAAGCGGAGGAGAATATACACCGACGGAATGCCCGTGCCGCGCCGACCTGCCTGCACCGTCAATTTCTTTGCCAAGCGACGGCCGCAAAATAGGACTTGCCTCCAAGATGCGCTTTCCCGAAAATTAAGAGCTGCTAGAACCCTCGAGACCAGCTAGATAATCTACAAGATTGAGGCTGCACTCTCACTTTAATCCGCGCTTGCATTCAAAGTGTCTGCGCGATTGGCTTAACCACAGTACGAACCGGATCTTGGAAGCGTGCGGAATTAATAAATACAGTAGAGTTGTTGATGTATTCACTGAATTATGATAACCTGGCAAAGTAGACACCGATCCACGATTGAAGAAGAGCGAAGTAAAAACAGACCCAGGTGGGGAAAGACGAAGATAACAGAGTAGAATTAGATATCTGTTCAGCAAAAACGAACTTGCGCTCTGTTGCTGCTGATGTTGTCCGAGGACGCTGAGATTGGCGGGATGTTCAAGGAAAAGGGTTACTGCCCAACATATGGGACTTGAGAATCCGGTGAATCTCTGCGTCACGATGAGGACTTTTAGCAATCAATGAGGACAGCATGGCAAGGCCATATTTCGGCAAAAGCAGATCATTGACGTGTTGAAGTCGTGGCAAAGGCGGTGCGTGGTGATCATGATCTAGCAAGGTCGAATCATTGCATTTTTGCATCAGTTTTTCATTCCAGCGCCGTCCAACGCACGTCCAACCTTTTCACAAGCGATGTTCGTCTTCAAATTTCAAACTCTCGGCTTCGTTGTTGCCCGAGATGACAACCACTATTACCTGGTATTCTCTCGCGCATACTACGGTCATTGCCCCACAAGAATTATGGGGGATTTCAATCCCACGACTGCAGGAGATGAGCCAAATCATCTCCCGAATGGACATCCGTACATTTGGTTGGAGCCACCCAGCGGAGGAGAAGCCGGCGTTCCACAGCTGCAAAAGTTGATTTCGCAGTTATTGACAGCGGAGCCGAGGGCGCCCATCAGGCTGACGGGGAGGAAAAGGAGGATGCGCGGAATAGACGAAGGGGAACGAGCAGAAGCCGTTGAAATTGTCATCATGCTCAGTGAAGAAGAGTTTGCGCACTGTTGCTATTATTGCGGGCGGCCCGAGGAAACGGATGGAGCACCCAATGAGGACCTTCACAAGAGGATCGGAGGACAAGGTTACTCGTCAATGTATGGATGCCCCGACGTAAGTACAATTTAGGTCGCCAAAGGGAAAACTAACATCACTTACCACATCCAAAGTGTCTGCGCAACGGCTTCTTTGCTCAAATACAAGCCAGAGCCGGAAGAAATGTGTCGGATTGGTGAATCTAGCGGACCCTTCCTTCACTTCCAGTTTGCAAGTGGATATCGATTTTGGAAGAGTCGTGAACGCCGGCGAAGTATAGTAGTCGTGGTTTCGTGTTTCATACTTTTGGATGCAGACCGGAAACTCAGCTTTAACATGGTTTGAGTAGTCTCAGAGTCCGTCACATCTCTCGCGCGCCTGGTTCTGATCTGAGAGAGAGTGTCACGATTCCCGAAGCAGCTAACCCTAACCTTAGTCTCGACAGAAAAGGAAATCTTGTGGCTTAACCCTAACCTAACCTCGCTACCGCTCTCATGTGGCCCGTGCGCTCTTGAAGCGTTTCTTCCTCTATCTGTGGCGATGGGCAGCGATGGCGGCCACTGCTCCTTCGTTCTCCTGGCCGAATTCGATATTCTGGCGGGAGCCCAGCTTAAATATCAGTTTCCTCAGCCTCTAGGTGTCGATGAAAGGTACACGACGCGGAATGACCGCCAGCATGTATTCTGCACATATTCTGACCGATAGATCAGTGTTCTTGCCATGTCCATGCTACCGGACGGAGCAGAAACTCAGCTCGATGACTGGACCATCTTTTTCCTCAATCAGACCGCTTTCAATACCATCTCTCCTGTTCTTGCTCTGGACACACCCGAGGTCAAGACGACGGCTCTCCTGGGCGAGCCAGCTCCCAAGCCAGATCTCTTGTGTGTTCTCAACCTGGTGCGAACCAAGCATGACCCGACGTTGGACCGGTGAGTTCGCTTTTGACCGTCCATATTAATATTCACGCGACAACAGAGGGGCAAAGGTGCTGGCGCTTGCGATATGCACTCGGCATCCGTTTATTCAGATATTCAAGGTGCGTTCTCTTCCTGCCCCCATTTATCCCCGTTCATCGTCCTTCTAGCCTGTCCTGCTCATGGCGCTGGATGACTACTTCTCCGACCCCTCTCAAGACTGCCTCGCGCGTCTTTTCGATGCAGTCAACTCCATGAACCTCTCTGGAGCTCCCATCTTGACGCGCAACGAGAAGATCGTCATGCGCTCATCAGAGCGCAAGGACATTTTCTCCGAAAAGTTCGTTCATCTCGCGCCGCCCCTGCAGGGGTGGAACACCAGCAAGACTCCCCTCCAGCACCGCTCGAGTCATTCGGCTGAGTCGTTCTCGAGCTTCGAGGAGGGAATCTTGATGCGCAACAAGGACAGGGACGAGGCGCCGGTGTCCGTCCAGCAGCCGACGGCACAGTCCTCGCCCTCCGAGGCGTCCTTCTCTCTCGGTGGAAGTGCTGTCTGGGTCGGAGACGAGAGCGGGCTGGACCCGACGAGCAACGAGGGCGAGGACGACAGCATCCTGTCGTTCGTCGGCACGACGGTCACCGGGCCCATCCGCAGACGGCGCTCGACCGACGCCTCGTCCGGCTCGTCGCAGGCGCACATGAAGGACGGGACGCTGCGGCCGTCGATAGCGCACACGCCGTCGTACTACGACCCGCAGATGCGCTCGGGCATGGCGAAGGACACGCACTTCTACCACACGACTGTCGCGTACAAGGACCACCAGTTGCCGATCAAGATGCCCTTGGCGACGTTTCCCGAGGAAGTCGGCGACGTAGGTTTTCCGTTTTGGTCTCGGTCGGACTCATGCTAACGATCGTTATATTGCAGTACTCCCTCATTACTTTGATCAAGGCGTTCTCCTCGCAGATGCTCGTCTCCGGCCCGTTTCACCCGCATCTGCATACAAATGGCCCGCAAACGCACCCGATAATCATCCTCTTCAATGCGCTTGTGACGGGGAAGCGCATAATATTTCTGGGCCACAAGAAGCCTGCCGGTGAGGTCTCGAGCTTCGTACTCTCGGCCTGCGCCCTTGGCTCCGGCTGCGGCGCGGTCCTGCGCGGCTTCATTGAACGCTCGTTCCCGTATGCAAATTTGAATAACCGGGATGAGTGGGAGGCGGTGTGCGTTCTTTTTTTTTTTCGTCGTTCTTACAGCTGCTCATTCACTCATCGATTAGGCCTGCATACATTGCAGGAGTTACCAACCCCATATTCAAATCTTCGCCGACATGGGATCTCTTACTCGATATATCTACCGGCTCGGTGACGGTGGCCCGGGACATTCATATCACATATCCGATTAGCGCTGGCATGCCTCTGGGGATCCCGAGCATGGTCCGAAGCGCAACGTTTAGCACCGAGACATCGCTCGGGAGTGAGGAGGATATGGTCCGCGCCGGAAAGGATGGGGCAAAGACGGACTTTGTGGCGAAGGCCGATAATAATGCAGACAATCTCTTCATTGAAGATGTATGTTCCTTTCGGCCTCCGGATCCTCCGATGATTCTGATACCCTTCTTAGATCAGGTCAGCGATTGAGTATCACTACGGAGAGAGCCTCGTCCGCGTGCGGTTCACGGAGTACGTGCTGCGGTTCGTGCGGCTTGCGTCGCGCTACGAGGAGGACATGACGGGCACGACGAGGTTTGGCTATCCGAGCTCTGCATTTGATAGCCGGCTGCCCAGCCCCCGCCTCGGGAGCGGGATGGTCTTCAATGATGAGAGTGCCGGCAGGAAGGAACTTGCCGCCAACTCTCATCGCATCGAGGCGTGGCGGAAAACGAACAGCTATGAGTATATCTGCGCGGTGTGTTTTCCTTCCTCGTGATTTGAGAGCCCCCATCTTAATGAGATACAGGATTTCCGGAACGCGCAGCTCATGGACGCCATACAAGGCTTCGATGTTGCGCACCAGCTCTTCCGCCTGCGAAATGCCAAAAGTATGTCGGAGGCGGAGGTGTTGGCCATTATGAGGAGCCTGGCGGATAACGTGAGGACATACGACCAAGTCGTCGGGGTGCGCCGATTTCGTCGGGTTTTCCGACGCCATCTGACGCATCTTTTCCTTCATTCGCGTCCTAGTTGCTGGCGTACTTGATGCCTCATGGCGGCGGCCTGATGCACATCGCGTTCAGTCTGTTCCACCAGAAGGAATCTGTCCGGGATGCCACTGTCGATCTGTTCAACCAACTGCGAGCGTATCCTGTACGTCGCCTGCCCATCCTGTCGATCAAGGCGCTGACAAACGGTTATCATTCCCCGTCCAGGTCGGGGTTTCGTTTTTGCAGGCTTTGAATCATTTTCAGCGCTACGCGTATGTTCGACAGGCTCATGCGCGGGAGAAGCGCGTCGTCCCGGAACAGCAACACTATCAGCAGCCGCATCAGCCGCCGCAACAGCAGCAGCAGCAATCTTTGTACGCCTCGTCCTCGTTCAGTCGTACTTACTCGACGGATAGGATGGTCACCCCGACGATGAACGGGGGATTCTAGCTAGAGGCGTATTTTTGGACTTCCCTGCCTCTTCTTCCTCTTTCTTTTTTGCTTCGTTCGCTCTATGTATGTACTCCTTTAGTTATCTGTATCACCTTCTTATTTTCCTTTCGCATCGGATAACCTACTACACAATGTACTGCAGCTTACATACAACTATCACTAAGCATTTGCTCGCTTGACCATTGCTTGACCACAATTACTTATTAGCAAAGTTTCGCACTTGCTTCCAGTGAGTAATATTGATTTACTACCTACTTACTTACTGAGCGGCGCCCAAAGGGATGCTAGGGGATGCTGCACGAAACGAATGATCGACGTTGGTGGACAACGCAACATCGATATTCCATCTTGTGCGCGTCCTGGATCCGAGGTTCGGAGGCAGGGTCCGAAAGTCCGAGCTCGTCTCCGAAGCGCGGACTGATCCCTCGCCAGCGGATCAGTCAAATCCGGCGGCCTTTTTAATTTTTTTGATTCCTGGTTACATTTCGCGAGGTTTCAGAATCGCGTCGGCTCCGAGCGAAAGCCTCCGGCCCGAGGTCGGTGAAACGAGAATGTATTGCGCCGACATACTTTGGGCTGTGTCTAACGCGTCGCTGATCAATTGGAAGTTTGAATCGGCGCACCTCGGTAAGGCTCGGTTCACTGAAATTTAAATCGACTAACATGTGTATCGACTTGAGGAGTTTGGTGTGGGGAAGGTGAATCATATGAAGCGGCGGAGGCTGTCCCATGCGTGGTAGACAGCGTGGGTTTGTGTCCGCGCAGTACAACTTTAAAGATAGATAACCGGCTTCCCCACTGCCAAGCCTTCTCGATTGCTTCAACTTGACTTTGAGCGTTCCGTCCAAGGGGATGGCTAACGAGACCTAACGAGACTCGTTGTCCTCGACAATAAATTCGGGAAGGTGACTCGGTGTTAAATTGAGAGTACCATGTGCGCCTGCAGAGCCTCAGGCTCTTCGAGTTTCCGCTCTTTCCACCGAGGGCGGCAGCGGTTCTAAATGTGTACTTGGGTCTTCGGAATTGAGGTCCGCCGGTCCGCCTCCGATAGATGCACTGCCTTTCGGAAGGAAAGTGGGTGCTCAACGAGTTCAAGTCGACCCTGCAAAAACTCTGTCGTGAACTGGTCGTAAAGGGTAGAATATTGAGGAGCTGAAACCGTTCCTCCTCGGTTCCAATAGGTCTTATCAACGGGAGTGAAGCGACCATATTGGGACGTCGGCTGGATTGTTTGTTTGATGTGATTGACAATCTCAAGGCGAGAGATGCCCGCGCTCCTGCTCGCAATTTTTCATTGGCTCTTGTGGGCGATCCGACACAGCTCCGAGTCTTCCGGCACGTATGTAAGTACCAGGAAGCCGGGAAGCCCCACATGTTGTGGGAAGTTCAGTCTGCCGGGTGCCGAAGAATTTGGCTTTTTTGTCGACTTGGGATACTCCGGGTTTAATGAATGATAGAGGCACCGGAACGAAGATGATTAGAGCGTGTTGCGGCTTTTTATGCCCGTGGTGTGAGCGCAGAGAGATGCATGTCGAAAAAAGAAGGACTGGCTGCATTGCGAGATTCAACCAGGATATGCGATATTGTAACATTGAGACGCGTGCAGAGGCGCAGAGGCAGTGGATCGCATGAAATATATTCAAGATCGGAGCGGGAGGATAGCCTCCCAAAAAGAGCATGATCGGGCTAGATCCGATTTCTAGATTTGATGGAGTCCCTGACACTTCCCAATGCAGATCGACCCCGTGTTCAACGCCTCGGCTGTGGCAGTTTTGATGTCTCTGGCCTTTATAATACTGTGGCACAAGATGCTAGACTCCTTTGTTCTACCCCTCCTCCTCTTCCTCTTCCCGGTTTCATGCATAATTCCGACAACTTTCTCTCCCGGTCCCTCTAGTTCTGCTTTGGCCTCTTTTCTTCCCGCTTCACCTGCTTCCTCTCCTGCCCCCGGCCACTTTTGCCCGTTGATTCGCACCGTACATCCATTCTGCCCGACTGCGCAGTCCATCTGTATCTTTAGCTCCCGCTTGCTTAATGGCAAACAAGACATCACCCTCCGATGGCGGTTCGGCGACGTTACAAAGAGGAAAGGCCTGTTTAAGATGCAGGTTAGTATTTTCAAGCTGTGTTTCATCGACGAAGACTAATCGAAGATTTTCAGGAAACGGAAAATGGTATCCGCCTTCCTATCCTGTCTATTCCCCGGGTGCTGATCCTCTTGGCAGAGATGCGACGGGTCTAAGCCTGCGTGTCAACAATGTACGCGCGCGAAGAAGGGCGAAACTTGCGAGTACGATGATGGGAAAGGCAAGACGCGGACACAACTTCTCCGTGAGACCATCGTTCGCCTCGAACACAGGGTGCGGGAGCTCGAGGACCCGGAGTACGTTTCGCCGGCCGTGACTCTGTATGATCCTCATCTACGAGGTTTCTCGGAGTCACCGCCTTCATCGTCGTACGACTCCGCGGGGGACGCCTCCTTCTCCGCTGGCCACTCCCCATTCCCGTCTGGTGGGTGTCCCTTGATATAGATCGTCTTGCCAGCGCTCATAATTATTTTCAGAGTCTACCCACTCGCCAGAGGGTTCATGGAGTCACTTACCCGTGTGTTCACTTCCCTCCCCAAATATATGATACATCGCTGACCGTCCTTCTAGGGTGTCTCCGCCTCGCCGCCACTGTTCAGCCCGGAGATATTTTACCATGAGCCGCAGCCACATATCCAACCTCCAGTTGACCTGGCTCAAATGCTGTAAGCTCCTACTGGCGCACCTTTAACTTAATCTGACCCCCCACCCAAGCTTGGAGATCTTCTTGCCTCACCGTCACCAATGTGGCCTCGAAATCCACATGGGCCGACTGCGGGAAAGCCTTAACCGGCCGATGCCCGAGCAGCGCCACCCAGTGCTCATGAACGCCATCTTCCTGTGGGCTTGTTTCATGTCGCGGCCGGAGCCATTGTCTCAGCACGAGGAGCATTACCTTAACCAGTCCCTCGACGCGCTTCGCGAGGCTCTTCGGGACGGGGACAAGACAGTCGACATCGTACAGGCATCCTGCCTTCTGTCGACCTACTTTCTCGCCAACGGCCGTATCCTGGAGGGCAGCTACCACGCTAGCGCTGCCGCAGCCTTGGCTGTCCAATGTGGGCTTCACGGAGCCGTTTCGCCTGAGATGAACAGCTGGGTGTCGGACCCCAGCGACGACCTTAAGCCCTTCAAGACGGACCTTCGGCAGGGGGAGCGGATCCTGGCCTTTTGGCAGGTGTACAATTTGGATCGATGCTGGTCGGTGGCTTTACGTAAACCAGCCATTATCCCGGATGGGCCGCACGGATGGAACTCAATCAACTGCCCATGGCCGATGAACATTGCGGAGTACGAGGCGGTCAGTTACTACTCTCTTCCCCGTCACTCGGTGTACTGACTTTCGTCCAGGGCCAGATAAGCTCGGGTGTTAACTTTCAAACGATTAAATCGTTCTTTGAGGGAGATGTAGCCATTAATGGCTACTCCACTCCGGCCCTGCGCGCCAAAGCCTCCGCTCTGTTCGAGCGTGCCGACACCTTGTCCACCAGCTGGGATTCGAGTGCGCTATCTTATTGTCTCCGTACTCACGTGCTGACCTACGAACCTCAGGAATCAAGCCGTCGGACGCTTTCCACCAGGAAATTCAGTCCCTCGAGCTAACCATCACCGCATTCATCTCGACCCTGCCCCCCGTACACCAGCTGGAGAGCGCAAGCTCTGAGGACCGGCCTATCCTCATCGCGATACACACACTAGCCCACACCGCCATGATCAACCTTTATCAGCCATTTGCTTCTAACGACCCCGTGTCCTCTGACAAGTGCTCGCGCGCCGCCAGGGCGTGCGGCGCTGTCATAGCGCACATCACAGAATCCGACTTTGCTCTCTTGGATCCCATTCTCGGGGTACGTGCTCGGCCTTTCTATTTGCCATCCTGGACTGACATTCATCTGTGCCCAGCCTTGTTGGAACTCAGCTGCTGAGACGTTGATCCGTGAGGTCGCCACGATCGACTCGTCTTGGCACCCCATCAACAGCGCTGCCGTCCGCAACGAGCTTGGGACGATCCTATACGCCATGACCACCCTGGCGTCGAGCTTCCCGATTCTCGGTAAGTTTTACTCCTCTGCCCCGCAACCGCGACGCTAACCCCCCGTGACAGCCATTTCTGCGGCGAAAATCCAGAAGCGACTGGCTGAGCTATAGGCTACGAACGATCCTAGTCCTCCCGGAGATGACCATGACATTTCCTTCGACTCTTCGGACTCCACTTCGCCTTCGCCCGGACTGGCTATCCTCCTTCTTACACCACGCCTTGGAGACTGTCATTTTTCGGAACCTGCTACAATTGGATATGACCCTGGACATTTTATGGCCTTCGGACCTTACCTTCGCATTCACTTTCACACTGACGCTCATTTTGACTTATCATTCGGCCACTTATGGACATTCATCATTCGGACTTTTTTCGCTCCACGCTCATTTACGATTTTTCATGCACTCACGAGCTCGGACTTCATTGGACAAAATTACTTAATGTATATCGCTAGACACTCGGACCTTGCCCTTCGGACAACAACTTCATTCTGTATCATCTACGTATAACTTCCTCCTAATGTAGTATCTATCGCATACTACGTACACGCTGGCTCGCTTGCTTTCGCCGCTCTGCTGCTTTCTGCTGCTTCACACATTTACACCCCGTACATACTTACTTACATTCGTATAGTACGATACATCAGGCGCGGGTCGGTTGCGCAACCACGTAGAAATTGAAACTACGCTGCTCTTTCGCTGGGAGGTTTCCCTTCATTTGTTCGTGCAGGCCAGTTGCATCTCGCTGTCGACTTAGGAGAGTGGCGGCCCCACAAGTACGGAAGGTGAAAGAATCGACGTTTCCGTGTTGAGCAATCATGAGGTGCTAAGAGAGGTATATATTCCGCCGCGGTAAGAAGCAAATTTCTGGTATCAAAACCCGAATGCTCATTTAATTTATCCTAAGTCTTACACTCTTAATATCCCCTCTCATCGGAACAGCCGCAATCCATCGTCGGAGGAGGAGGAGGAGGATTGCCTGCGGAGTGCTCTCCGGACCCCTATGGTTTTTTCTCGCAACTCCTGACCGGGATGGTTATGACCATCCAGAGGCGCTCAAATTAGAATGTTTCATGCAGGAGCCTTTCGACGAAGATTGTGCAGCTGTTCGTCAATGTCAATGGGTGTCGAAGACGAGGAAGGACTAGTTTCCGCTCATGGATGAACTGGATGATATCGAGTTCTTCAAGTCCATGGTCTACGAAAGGTCAACCGTGGCCCTCGGGGCTAAATTTGCACATGAGGTTCTTCAGGTTTCTATGCTACTCCCGTGTTTCGATTGGCTGGTTAAGCCTGAGGTATCTGTGTGTTCTTTCTGTTTCTTTCTATTTTGTGCCTGTATGTATTGCCTGGGTTCTACAACGCGACAGGAGACTGGGGTGCATGAGCTCGGTTTGGGAGATATATAGAGGTCGGGGACGATGGTGTACATAAAGCCTGTAGTACACCGGGATACTTCCCGAAACCGGCGTTCCTAAGTGGGACCATGCCGTGTAATGATACCTACCTACCTACCTACCGCAGCAGGACATCAAACTGCCTGGACACAAAAATATATGTTTTAGTGCACGCACAGCCAGCTGTGTCAGTGTGACTTACGCGCGTCGATGTCGCATTCACACTGCAAAGATCATCGCATTTGCCATGGGGATCATCGCGCGGCGGGACACGGACGAGCGGCGCCATATACATGCATGTGTACTTGTTGTATGTGCTAGGCAAAGACAAGTCTCGTAAGTTGGTAGTCAGGACCAGGAGCCAAACCGGAAAAAAACGGTCCTTTTTAGCAAGTTGTTTGGCAAGTCTCTTTTTTTGGACTTTTATGGGAGTTGGCGGATCATATGCACCTAAGCGACCACCTGCGACCACCGCCGCCATTACGTACGGACCTCTTCGCAGGTAGGTGCTTCTATTATGTCATTATGTTGTGTGCCGTCCGAGTGAGTTCCCGGCCTTCAGTTTCCCACCACCTCGGGCCCCTGAGTGACCTTCCGCTGCCGAATTTGGCAGGGGCAGAGATGGCGGTGGTGGCGGAGGTGGCGGAGGTGGCGGAGGTGGCCGCATTGCTGCTTGAGTCCTATCAGGTTTCCTGTACTATTCAATGTGTGCAGCTTATTTAAATGTAAGCCACTTGAAATCATATTGATCTCCACGCAATTACAATTAAGTTTACTCCTGTTCTGGGGGCCACTGGTTTTTGTATTGGTATACCTCTGCTGCCTCTGCCACCTCCGTCACCCTCCATCCCTCGCCTGCGGTCCCATGAAATGTGCACCGATTATTTGGTATGCTCGGTTAAGAGGAAGGTATAATAATGAAGCACAATATTTAAAGCCAGAATGACCTGGGATGGAGGTCTCCTCCACCTCCGCCGCCTCTGCCACCTCCATCACCCTCCATCCACTGCCTGCGGTTCCATGAAATGTGTACCAACTATTTGGTATGCTCGGTTGAGAGGATCTACACTGAAGGTATAATAATGATGCACGATATACAAAGCCAGAATGACCTGGGATGGAGGTCTCCTCCACCTCTGCCGCCTCCACTGCCTCTGTCACCCTCCATCCACTGCCTGCGGTCCCATGAAATGTGCACCAACTATTTGTATGCTCAGCTGAGAGGAAGGTATAATAATGAAGCACACTATTTAAAGCCAGAATGGAAAGCACATCCAATGTGTGGTTGAAATTTAGGTGCAGTAGGTGGTGTAGGTGGCATAGGCGGCATAGGTGCCCCCCCAATGTAGCTCAATTGCTGCATGAAATAGTTTCCCATTCTTGTGCTGGTAGTGTATACCAATACAGAAACCGGTGGCCCCCAGAGCAGGAGTAAACTTAATTGTAATTGTGCGGAGATCAATATGATTTCTTACATTTAAATAAGCTACACACATTGAATAGTACAGGAAACCTGATAGGACTCAAGCAGTGATGCGGCCACCTCTGCCACCACCGCCATCTCCGCCCCTGCCAAATTTGGCAGCAGAAGGTCACTCAGGGGCCCAAGGTGGTGGGAAACTGAAGGGAGATGCCGGGAACTCACGCGGACGGCACACGGCATAATGACATAATAGAAGCACCTACCTGCGCCGCCTATGCCTTACGTCGGACTTCTTAGGTCCAGACTCCATGCTGTCCACACAAGATCAAGGGTCCGTACGTAATGGCGGCGGTGGTCGCTTAGGTGATCAAATGTACCCTTATTTGCGGCTAGCCATCATTCACGTGACCTTGACACTTTTCCGCTTCATTGAATCACAGCACTGAAGTTCACGTCGCACGACGGTTACCGCGAGGTTTCAACTCCTTCCCTTTGCTTCCGCACCGGGGATCTGGCGGGGACCCTCTCATCTCGCACGCTTTGAACCTCGTCTGCACGCTCGGAGGAGGTCCCAAAACGCCGCGACCGACGTCGTGGAACTGTTCTGTCGCCACAATGTTCAAGTTTGATTTTGGTATCGAAGACGATGGCGTGGAACTTGCTCAGTCGGAGTCATCTAGCCCCAAATTAGAGATCCAATCAGAGCCTTTCACAGACCTTCCACTTTCTCAGCTTGTTCGTGCGGTTTACCGTCATCCCGCTTCCCTATATTTATCTTGTGAAACGCGCACAGCTCGAATCACTCCCTCCCCTCATCTCGTACTCCCCCCTGTCTATTCCTCTTTCATCCAGCCGAAAGAATGCAACCCTTGCGCGACGTGATTTATTCGACGCTCGGTTTCAGCTGATCTCCGACGGGGGTGGTGACGAGCCGCCGGCACCCACCTCTGCGCTTGGTTTCCTGGATGCGCCCTCCGACCTCATTCCGGGCGTCTACGAAGGCGGATTAAAGACGTGGGAGTGCAGCCTTGATCTGGTAGATTATCTGGCTGGTCTCGAAGATTCTCGCAGCTCGTATTTCTCAGGAAAGCGCATCTTCGAGGCAAGCGCTATTTTCACGATCATCGTTTGGCGATAGTTTTGACGGCGCCCGCAGGTCGGGTGCGGCACGGGCATTCCGTCGGTGTATATACTGCACCGCTTGTTTTGCGGGGATCCCAATGCAGGCAGCCATGTGCACCTTCAAGATTACAACGCGTCTGTGCTCGAGCTCATAACGTTTCCAAACATTATCCTCGCCTGGTGTACGCACCTTAAAGGCCCACATCAACTATTTTCTCATCTGTTTAACAGACATGTCGCCTGCCTCCGCAGAGTACCGCGCCTCTGCCCCGGAGGAATGCCCGCCAGCGGACCCCAGTGTTCCGGGAGAGCTCCCGATAACCCCGGACTTGAAAGGCGCGTTCACCGCGTCCCTCGCGACCCACGGCATTAGCCTCGCATTTTCGTCCGGATCCTGGGACTCCCTGATTAACCACCTCGACGCCAAGTCGGACATCGTTGTGACCTCGGAAACAATCTACCGCACCGAGGCTCTCCCGGCGCTGATCGCTCTCCTGCGCAAGGCCTGCACCGATACACAGCCGCATTGTCTCGTCGCTGCGAAGGTCTTATACTTTGGCGTCGGGGGCGGTGTTTCAGAGTTTGTGAGGGCTCTGGAATCGAAAACCATGCTTGAGAAAGGGTGCGCTGGGAAAGCCGAGTCTGTTTGGGAACGGAAAGTCGGTGTAGGCAGGAAAATCATGCGAATAGAGTGGGTATGAACGTCATATTCCACGTCTCATATGTTGAGCAATAACCCTTCCTTGAACATCCAACCAATCTCGAGAACGTCCTTGGGCAACCCCAATAGCAGCAGAGCGCAAGTTCGTCTTCGTTGAGCAGCGTTTTAAGTTGAACCGCTTCCAAGTCGTCTTCTCTCACCTGATTTTTTATTTCGCTATTCCTCCCTTCAGTCGACTGGATCGGTGTCCGCGGCTGTGACACGACACCATAATTCAACGAATACTTGCTGCATTTACTATGCAAATATCCAGCTCAAATCCTGAATTCGTCCTGCAGAAATCCCATACCCATCTCTGGCAGAGATATGGAAGACCCTCTCGTCTGCACAACCCGAGTGTATGTCATAATTTTTTTTTTTTTGGACGTCCCGCCAAACCACGGAAGCCCTGCGCTCGATGGGCGTTCCGGGCCAATGCTAGAAACCATGTGGTAAATGTACGCGATCTCCATTATTTTAGTGGGCCATATTGGATTTCACAATTCGCAGCCCCGACATCAAGCGCTATTTCCAGGCGGAGCCTAACAACCTGACGGATGAGACTTTCGCAATCCTCAATCCGATAGAGTTCTACACGTCCTGGAGCCACTACATATGCGCCTTTCTGAAAACCTATCTCCATCATGATCCACCCAGTCGGTTTTCTGCGGGAACTCCTTGAGCCCCTTGAGCACCTCATCACAACGCTCGACGCTGCCGACTCCCGAGGTTCCCTAGGTCCGGCACCTTTGCTACACATCCGCCCTCCGTGGCCGTCTATTCCATCGCGACTTCTACCTCGGTAACATTCTTGCGGACCGGTCATTCACTGGGAATTCACGGGCATCAGCGTTGGTTTCCTCTTTCTTAAATTCGTTGCGCTTCTCTGACTCGGCTCTTAAACAATCCAGCCCTCGTTCCCGAGGCGTTCGTCACTAAGTACGGTGGGCGTGCCAGCCATTCGCCGCTCCGGATCGACGACCTTGTTTTCTTTCCTTCCTCATGGGCGAAACCTTGCCTAACGAAATTGTTTTACACATTTCCAATCTCGGCTGCGCCGAACTGAGGAGCACCGCCCTTGTGCTGAGCACCGTCTCTCAACGATTCCACGCTATATCCACCGGATTCCTCTATCAGACCATCAATATCGCTGGAGATAAACGAATCAACTAGTTGGTATTGAACCTCGAGAGTGCTCCAGCCCGTTGCCGCCACATCCGCCATCTATTTATCTCCGATACCATTGGCATAGGGCGGCCAACATATCCGGCCACTGCACCTGACACCGAGTACATGGATAGCATTATTCGAATGCTGGTGCTTGCAGCACCAACGGTTGAATCCCTGGCCATCTGCCTTCTCCCTGCCAATTTCAACACCCCTGTCATGTTTCGACTTCGCATCCTCCTTCCCCTCCATAAACCACCTGTACATATTCGGCCTCAGCAGACATTTCACTGTCACGATCACTGAAGAATTGGGGTCTTTACGAGCTAGCCACGATGATACACCATCCTCCCAGGCCTTGCCGCCGAGGATGGAGGTTCTCGTGATGTGACTGTTTTCTTCGGGGCCGTTTACCCAGAGAAAACACAGGCAGGTGCTTCAGAGGATAAAATGTGCACTGGATTCAAAGGATATCCTGCTCACCTTCGACTTATATTTCTTGCGGCACGACGTATGTCTTTGCAAGTGATATTTCGGCGTGACTGGTTGGATCGCTTGGAGGGAGGGGATGGGTGCTGGAGGCTGGCTGAAAGATATCGTATAAAATGAAAATGATGTAGCATCCTTTCAAGCTCCCCTAATTTAAACTACACCCGGCCGACTAAGTTGGACTGCCCGCTGATTCGGCTATATATGGATTATGTACATACTTTCTCTTGTCGCGGCGTTTCTTTGGTGTATTTCTCCGGATCTCCGAGGTCGGAAATTTTTCGCATCGAAAAAAAATGCCTGGACACGTTAGTGTTCCGGGTTCTTGTCTGAACTTTTATTACTATATATAGTAATTTTGGGTACAGCCACCGGGGGGTCATCTTTCTCCCGGTACCTAACATAGCTCCTTTATTATGTACCGCGTGTCTTGTTTGTCCTGTTCCGTTTACATCGGAGTTCCGTTCACATTGAAGATTTTCAACCGGTCTCGTTAGGATCAACTACATCTATTCTACCTTCGAGTGCGGACCTCAATCCTGTGTGACCTAGGCTTGGATTTACGATTACAGGTGAGTACAAGCTGCCTCGGAGCTTTGAAAATAATGATCCGAACAAAACCCGAACGCGCAGCCCATCACCTCATCATCACTTGATCAGATTTCGAATGCAAAAGAAATGTACGGGACACAGTCATATCTCATCGGAAAATCTCCCAAAAGATTTGAGAGCTTCATACTGAGCTTGTGTTTAGGATACAGTATTTAACCGGGAAGCGAAACAGTCAGAGTCCGCGGCCCATTACGAGATGAATACCGTACCAATATCCTCCGTTCTTGTCATAGATTCACGGGACACCTTTTGGACCACATAGTGGTTCAAAGAATCATACATTTAAGTGATGTTCTCATCGAGAACGAGAAGGTTTTGTCCGAAGGCCAAATTTGGCACAACAACGTGGAAGCGAAACACTTCAAAACAGTACAAAATGGCTCAATATCCCTCGACCTCGTGAGTTGAACCATCATACCCCTCATCTGTGTCCTTATGACCCTCAATAACATCCTCCTGGGGCTACCTGCCATTGTTCCGGCACCACTGGTATGAACTCGGAAAAGCGAGCCCCACCGCCAAATAATGTGTCTAACAAAATGGTGCTGTCTCGACGCAATATGGGCATTTCCGCTAATTCCTTTTGTGAGACAGGGTTTATGAACCAGGAGCCTAACCTCCTCAAAATTTGTGTCCATAGGCATAGTCTAAGGTACTGAACAGGGCAGTGTTTCGCTTCTACGTGGTGTTTCGCTTCCCGGTTAAATACTGTACAAAGCCCAGATAGAATAATTGTGTTTTGACGATATTGAAGACCACCCCATCGCCGGTTTCAAACTCCAAGGCACCTTCGGTTCGCCTGTACTCGTTAACTCCAGCCTCTATAGTATACGTGATCTTGTTAAAGTATTACAATCAGCTCAGTCGTATCGGGGAAACGACTCAGATTATACTAAGCTACCTGTTAAAGTATTACAATCAGCTAGTAAATGAGTAAGTAAATGAATAGCGGGAAAGATAAGTAAGACTCACCTCAGTCGTATCGGGGAAACGACTGAGGGAGTGATTTCGGAATACAAAGGTATATAAGCGGGGTAAGCGAGGCACGAATATGTAGGGGTGAAGACGTGCTCAGTCCCGATGGAGAACGGGAGATACTTCGTCAATCTAACACTCCCCCGACGAAGGAATCGTCAGTTCATTCGAGGGATCAAGCCGTGAGTCCCATGCGTACAACTAGATCATGGTGTCGCTCGTAGGTTAATGGTTTGGTCATGATGTCGGAGAGATTGTCAGCAGAGGGAACATGGGTAAGCGCCAGGTCGCCGTCCTCAACCTGCTCGCGGAGGTAATGGTGTCGAACTTCAATATGTTTTGTTCGAGCATGACCGCGGGTAGATTTGGAAAGCTGGATAGCGGAGAGGTTGTCGCCGAAGAGCTGAGCAGGGAGCAGTTGCGGGAGTTGGATTTCATTCATAAATGAGTACATCCATCGCAGTTGACGAGCTCCGCGAGCGCCGGCCATATATTCGGCCTCTGCGGTGGACAGTGCAACTGTCTGTTCGCGATGAGCACCCCAGGCGACGAGACCCCCGGCCATCGCGTAAAGCTCCCCCGAAGTGGAGCGGCGGGTGTCCAAGCATCCCGCAAAGTCAGCGTCGACAAATCCGACAGGCTTCAAGGGCGTGCCGTGATGATAAGCGATCTGGTAATTCAGCGAGCCCTTGAGATATCCCAGGACATGCATCATTGCATGCCAATGCGGAGGTCCAGGGTTAGAGGAGAATCGGCTGAGTACGTTGACGGCGTAGGCAAGGTCTGGACGTGTGGCGATCATGAGGAACATAAGGGAGCCGAGCACCGCAAGATACGGTTTGTCACGCATAAAGTACGCATCCTCGGGTGAAAGACGAGTTGAGGATTCAACTAGTTGGATGCCGGTGGATAATGGAGTGCGCTTGGGGTTGCAGTCTTGCATTCCGAAGCGCTGGAGAACACGTTCGGCATACGCCTTTTGTGAGATGGAAATGGCACCAGTCAATTGATCGTGCACGATTTTGATGCCGAGTGTTTTCTCCAGCTCCCCCAAATCTCGTGCATCGTACTTTGCTCCCAGCTCGGCCTTCGCGCGATCAGCTTCCTCGGGGACGATGAGATGCCAGACACGTCGTCTGTGTACGTTCCCGTCACCGTGCTTTCTCCCCCACGGGTACGCACACGAATCGACGGGTCCGCTTTGGAACGCGAATACCCAAGGTCCTCGTAAGCACCGTCCAGTTCCGTCCACCAATTACTGGCGCCCTGCATCGTCCCATACAGGGTGAAGTCCAGTTTGGCCACAAGAAGCTCGGAGCCTCCGACGACCATCCCTTCCGGTTGCTCCATGTACACATCCTCCTTCATCTCGCTATTGAGGTATGCGCTAACGAAGTCGACCCCCCAGACCTCCCAGCCCTTCGACGCTGCAGTCGCGAGAAGCATGCGCAACGACTCGTACCGAACAACGGAGGCATAGGTCTCGAAGAAGTCCACACCTTCCACTTGGGTGTATCCTTTGGCGACCAGACGGGCCTTCCGACTCTCGATGTTCCCGTCGGCGTCGTACTTGATGGCGAACACCCACATCGTCTTCACGATGTTCGCTCCAGCAGGCCGCTCGACAAGGTGCCATACCTTACGGTCGCGCAATCGCTGGCACTCGGTTTCGATCGGCCCTTTCCACAAGTCAGGCCGCGTCATGGCCTCTTTGTACGTCTTTGGAACCCATAGGTCGTCAGGATTGACTGACGACAGGAATGCTCTTGCTTGCGCGCCCTTTTCAGATGCGAGAAAAGCACTGGTGCCCCGGTCACCGCCAGCCCCAAGATTGTCATCCGCCCATGCTCGGCCTTCGTTCTCCGCTTCTGTGATTGCTGCTTCGGTCGCGTCCGCAGCCTGCTGAGCCGCTGATGGTGCCTTCTTCCTGCTGGAACGGCGGAGTCCCGTCGCAGCAGCAGGTGGTGGCGGCGGCGGTGCAGGCATGATGATAACGGGCGGAGCAATTGCGGGAGGTGCAGGAGCGATAACAGGAAGTGCAGGAGCAGTGGTGGGTGGCGTAGGAACACGTTCGGGTGTCGATGGCGCTGCGGGTGGCGGCGGTGGTGGCGGTATCGGTGCGGGAGTAGGAGGAGCTGTCTCGGACTCACTACCAAAGGGTTCACTGAAGTCCTCTGGTGACCGTTCATGTGCCACACCTGTACGGTGAGCTATTCCTTCCTCGAAGAACACGTCTCGGGATTTATAAAATTTCCCAGTCTCGAGATCGAGGAGCCGGTACGCGCCTGCACCATGATACCCAATCAAGCAGAGCTTCTTGGACTGCACCGACAATTTCCCATCAGTGTGAACAATTGGTATCTTCATGTATGCGTCGCATCCGAAAGCTCGCAAGTGCGCGACATTTGGCCGTATTTTGCTCCAGAGTTCGAAAGGGGATTTATCGGGATGGCGCGCACTCGGGATGTAGTTCATCAAGTATACCATTGTCGCTGCTACCTCCGCCCAATATTTGTGATGAAGTCCGGCATCTTTAAGCGCGCAGCGAGTCCACTCGATGATAGTGCGTATTCCGCGTTCGGCTGCACCATTGTTCTGCGACGTGTAAGATGGCGTCACCTCCCAGATGATCCCATTAGCTTTACACCATGGAAGCCATTCGCCTTCGAACTCCCCGCCACCGTCGAAACGGACATGTTGGACCTTTTTGCCCGTTTGACGCTCTGCACGTGCGACCCATTCTTTGAACGCATCCAACGTGGTCGAAGCCTTCTTGTTTTTCAAGAAGTATACATCCCGTTTGGAAGTTGCACCATCCATTATGTGCATCATGTAGACCGCGCCACCGGCTGAAACTGTTCTGGATTTTCCCCAAAGGTCAATATGGATGCGCTCAAGGACTTCGGTCTCGGGCGTGACAATTGCGTCAAACGGACGTCGTGTTTGTTTTCCATAAATACAGTCTTCACAGGCTCCAAGTGCATCCAGCTCCGAAGTAATTTCCAGTCCATCCACCAGTCCCTTTCTGATGACTGCCCTCAGCCGACTATCTCCCACATGCCCGAAACGCCTGTGCCAGGTTGCGAAATCAACCGGCCAAGACTGGGATCGTGCATGTGAGATGACTGCGTGCGTAACAGGGAGGAGGTCGACCACGTACATGCCATTGTGCACATGCGCGGCCATGAACTGGGAGCCGATGGTGCCATCGGTAAAGGCTGGACCAGTGAAAATTGCGGTCTTCTGGGAGAAGTTGACGGAACACCCGTTCGCGACAAGACGGCTGACGGAAACAAGATTGGAAGCAAAATCCGGGGTGTGGATGGCGTCGAACTGCAGAATGGTGTCAAGGCCGTTCATATTGACGCGCTTGTACACAGTTCCGTGGCCAAGAATATGGAACGACGATCCGGCGTTGGCGGTTTGACCAGTAGCAGTTGCGGCGGTGTAGGTCGCGAAATCGGCTCTGTCGACAAAGCAGTGATGTGTCGCACCCGAGTCGATGAAGGTGCGAACTTCCGCCGTTGTCGCAAGCTTGCTGACGGCCTCGTACTCCATGTCGGACATCAACGCAGTCCCGCTATCGGCCTGGACAACAGCCATCAAGGCCATGAAGTCAAACTGGTCCGAAAGCATGGTACCGAAGGCTGGCGCTTGCGCAAACACAGCGACGGGATTGGTGACGGGAATGATGGGGGTTGCGCCAGGTACGTACGCCTTCTTCCCTTTCCACCATGCCGGATACTGCCCCTCCTTCCCACCTCCCGGGCGGAAGCAGTCCTTAGCAAGATGACCCATTTTCCTGCATTGCGGGTTGGTGCATTGCAGTCCCGCATTTTGGCCACCGCCAAAATGGCCAGGTCCCGATCCACCACCGGGATGGCCACCAAGCCCGCCGCCATGAGCAGCCATCGCCTGGGTATTAGCTGCGCCAGTGCTAGCGAAAGCAGGAGGCGCGTTTACGCGGTGGTCCCACAAACGAAGCCGATTGATGACCTCGGCTGTCGACTTCTGGCTGTCCAGGCCAGCAATGACCGGGTCCCATGAATGCGGAAGCGAGTTGATGAGAATCCCGCGGAACTGGGTGTCGGTGATGCTACCACCTTGATTGTTGACCATTTCCCACTTCATCCGTAGGTCGGCGATGAATTCATCAAAATTTGCCCCGTCGATGTAGTGAGCATCGCGCAGCTCACGTTCAGCACTGACAAGCCCCAGGTCGCTCTTCACATCATACACAGAGGTAAGTGCGGTGTAAGCCTCCGCGGCGGTCATGGTATCCGTGATGCCATAGCCGATGGGATTGTGGATGTTGCTGATGATCATCGACTGGGTGTATCCATCACGCATTTCCCACTCCTCCTCGGTCGGGGCGCGAGAGTACCACGGGCTCGCGGCGGTAGCAACGTACGGTGTCGGAGTAGGGGTTGGTTTGGGGATTGCGCCGTGGAGGTAGCCGGTAACACCACGAGCTTTGGCACCAGCGATAAGCAATGACTTGAATTTAAGAAAGTTATTGCCATTAAAGCGGTCGGCCTCGGGCATCAATAAGGGAGTCGGGATTCCGGACATGGTGATCGCGATGATATTACGATGGTCGGGTTCGGGTTCGGGGACGAGACGATAGCTCGTAGGGATGAGACGATAGCTCAGAAAACTGTTGCAATGTTGTAGATTTAAACAGCAACGGGGCCCATAACCTGTTAAAGTATTACAATCAGCTCAGTCGTATCGGGGAAACGACTCAGATTATACTAAGCTACCTGTTAAAGTATTACAATCAGCTAGTAAATGAGTAAGTAAATGAATAGCGGGAAAGATAAGTAAGACTCACCTCAGTCGTATCGGGGAAACGACTGAGGGAGTGATTTCGGAATACAAAGGTATATAAGCGGGGTAAGCGAGGCACGAATATGTAGGGGTGAAGACGTGCTCAGTCCCGATGGAGAACGGGAGATACTTCGTCAATCTAACAGATCTGAACGGCTGTCTTCAGATTTCACACCCGGCAGACTATAGATGCTGAAACGAGCCTAATGTGACCCGCATAGACTCGTACCCAGTCTGCCTACCAGTAGCAAAAATGTGGCAAGCACTTTGCCGTAGGCAGACTGGTACAACTCGGGCCAAACACAAGGACTGCGTGCGGAGTTTGAATATTTCTCCCCGCTGCCGCCTGGGCTTAATTCAAGCTTTTTATGCAAAATTCAAAGAGAACTCTATTTTTTATGCTGGCTCTCTTAACTTCTGTCTCCTCAGAATTTCCGATAGCTCCGCGGGAGGTGCGTACAACAGAGCCGAAGTTACAAGGGAATTGATGGGAAGTGCTCAGCCACCGTGATGACATGATCGGCACCGCCCAAAAAATTCAAACTCCGGGCGCAGCTCAATGGCACATCCCGAGTTGTACCAGTCTGCCTACAGCAAAGTGCTTGCCACATTTTTGCTACTTGTAGGCAGACTGGTTACGAGTCTGTGACCCACAACCTCGCCTGCCGACCGGTGAACAATCTGCTATGTTCTTTCTCATGCACTTCCGTTGGCAATATTATCACTTGCGATGTTTCGTTGTGGTTCCAGGCCCTCGGTTGTTTCGTGTTATATATAGATAGCCCAATAGGCATCTCATACGCACGCCGACAGGGGGCTGGCTGGAAGAACTGACATGAAAATCATGTTCTGGAGTTAGCGTAAACCAGTGGGGTAGTCTGAGATTATTTTATTATTGTTATATTCAATAATTCAATTATCCCATGCAGAAACCTAGATATGCTTTTGATAAATATGCTTGTGCAATCAAACAAGTTGGTATTTTGAATCAGATAGACACTTGTGAACCTAGGTGTCCAGGCGCCGCCCGTAGGGCAATTAACACGGAATTGAAATCGTTTTTGTTCTGTTCAACTACCAACGGGTGCGATCACGTGCACGTGCACATAACTTGCTCGCCCCAATCGCCCCCCCTCATCGCCCTCCCTCCACCGGCGAGACCATACCGTCACATAATCCTACGCGAACGACATGAAATCGTTACTCTACCTTACCCTCACACTCTCGGCGGTTCTTTCGTCGGTCTGCGCGAGTTCTACGGTGAGCACAGTGCCCTACTCAATTTCGCTCGCTGAAGGCCTAACATAGCCTTTCGACACCACGACACTTTCGGCGCCCGACGGCTCCATTAGCGCTACGTTTGTATCGTTTGGCGGCACACTGACGTCGCTGCTGGTCCGGAATAAGGACGGTGGGCTCGCGGACGTCGTGCCGGGATACGACGATAACTCGCGCCTCTTGACGGATCCAGGGCATCCTGTTATGATGAGTCCCACTTACCATGGGCTGAATTTGTGTACTTACTCCTGATGCACAACGCCTTGGTCGGCCGTTATGCGAACCGTATCAAAAACGGTGTGTGTGCAGGGTTTCTCTCACGGTTGGAAACTGAACGCTCGGTACAGGAACGTTTTCGATTCCGATTACGAAGGATCCCCAGCCCGTGGGGCCGAATGTATACCACACCCCGAGGAACGACCATAATGGTGCGTATGTTCGCTCGCCCGCTTAAGCGAGTCTCATCCCCACCTAGGCGAGGTGCGGTTTCGACTGCGCGAGGCGTCCGGGGAAACTGACTTCTGCGGGCAGGTAACGCTTCACGGTGGGATCTATGGCTGGGACCGCCGCAACTGGACGCTCGTAAGCGCCTCGCCGACAAGTGTCACGTACCAGTGCGTTTAATTTCTTTCACACCCTACATATCGCTGCATTATTATAGACACATCGATACCGCGGACGAAGGATTTCCGGGCACCGTTACTGTTACCGTGCGTGCTCCAATTTCTCAACCAGAACATAGAAGTCGACGAATATGGCACAGGCGACGCACACGGTGTCGAACGGCGGGATCCTGCGCACGGCGGTGAACACGACCGCGACGGAGAAGACACCGATCATGCTCACGCAGCACATATACTGGTGCGCCGTCCGTGTCAGATCTCATTCTGCCATAGTGAACACATTTCTAGGAACCTCGACGGGTTCCAATACGGCAGCGACGACATCCTGGGCCACGAGCTGCACATCCCCGAGGGCGAGCGTGTGATCGAGGTGGACGGCGACGCGGTGCCGACAGGCGTCCTCATTCCCGTGCCTGGGACGCACTTTGATTTCCGAAAGGCGCGTCGCATTGGGGCGGCGTTCGAGGCGGACCCGCGTGCGTCCGCTGCCATTGCTGTTTGTTATACATTGAAGTCCCGCAGAGTTCCAGGGGTACGACAACGCGTGGGTGTATGGCAGCAAGAACGGCCGGACGGCGCTTTGGAGTCGACTTTCAGGAATCCGGTGCGTCCGCCTTGTTTGCTTCGAACCACAGAACGTACATTAATTAATGTGCGGTAGGGTGGACATCACAACGGACCAGCCGGCGGTGCAAGTGTACACCGCGTCGCTCAACATGCCGCGCAAGTTGGTGCATGGCGGGCCGGGAAAGCAGTATGGCGCGCGCTCGACGGTCGCGATCGAGCAGGAGGGCTGGCTCGATGCGATTAATACGCCCGAGTGGGGGGTCGATCAGATCTGTGAGTCTACTGGTCCGTTCTTTGTTTTGCCTGGCATTGACTGGTGGCATTGACTGGTGGTACGTAGACGATGCGGGGCGGGAGTTTAGGTGGAACACGGAGTATAGGTTTTCGGTCTTGAGATAGGGGATTGTGGGTTATAGATTTGTTTTCTTGTACCAGGAGTGTAAATGAAGCCTGTAATTTTCGTGATTGACAGTAAAGGTCCGTTTCCTCTCGGAAGTATTCTGGCGCGGGGCTGATGATATCTTGGTACAAGTGGGCGGGCCATATCAGCTGTAAGAACATCTATATGCAGGTATATTCATTAACAGCCTCGACGTTACGACTCCCAAAGAAAACAATGAAGCAACGTAGCTAGACCGCAGGGGCACAACTACGCGCGACGCACGTTCCCATATCAATCGCGGGGCACCCCCACATCCAGCGCGACGCACTCCCCAACATCTATCGCGCCGAATCCGCCCTCCGCGCGCCAGTCGGCCGTCCCGCCCTGCGCCTGCGCGAGGCGCACGACGGGCTCGAGCGCCTCGTCGTCGCTGCCCGCAAACGTCGCGAAGTGCATCGCGAGCGCGTGGCGCGCACGCACGTCCGCCGCGAGGCGCACCGCGTCCTCGGGTGTCGCGTGCAGCGTCACGAGGTGCTGGTCGTCCGAGAGCTACATGCGTGTGAGTGCGACCGACTTGCGGAGAACGGCCAGGGTGCGGACGCGCCTTGTACCCCATCTTGCCGAGGAAGGTGAGGGAAGCGCCGGACCAGATGGGGATCATCGCGAGGTCGAAGGGGCCGAGCTTTGTGCCAATTTCTGGGGTGGCCCGGTTAGCAATGGAGGGTGGGAAAAGTAGCAAGCACCTTTGAAAGCGGGGCATGGGCCTTCTGCGGTTTGGTAGCCGGTGTCGCTGGCGGGCGTTAGCACGAGCAAGGAAGGACGAGGAAGTGAGATACCCGGCAAAATAGACGGACGCAGCGGCCGGGGCGCCCTCGGGGATCTGCTGGACGACCCAGCTGCACCACAGGGTCCAGTTTTGGTCCAGCATGCCTCGGCCTAAAGGACTGTAAGGGGACAGACATGGTGGCTGGATCGAAAACAGTACCACTATTGTGCTGCGCGGGCGTGCAGGTGAAGCTGTAGCCGGCCTTACGGCCTGCGGTCGGCGGGAAAGCGACCTTGTCCCACCAGTCGCACTCGTATATCTGGTCAGCGGGGATCCCGACCGACTCCAGGATGGTTTTGACGCCGAGCGGGACGAGGAAGTCGACCGCGCGGGATTTCTTCCACAGCGCTTTGAGTGCGTCAAGGTCGCAGTGGTCGTAGCTGCGCGACGCGTGAGTCAGTCAGTCCGTCGCGCGAGAGCAATATTGCTCACTGGTTGTGGCTGACGGCGATGAAGTCGACGTCGGGGAGCTCCTGGATTTTGCACGGTGGTGGGAGGCGCCTCCGTGGCCCCACCCACGCGGAGGGGTATGCTCTGTCAGAGAATATTGGGTCGAACACGACCCGGAGAGGGCGGTGACCCGGTTCAGCGGGGAATTGGACCAGGAAACCCTACAATGCCAATTAATTTCATAGAAACATGTCGCAGCTACTCGTTACATACTGCGTGCCCGAGCCAAGTCGCGCAGAGTTTCTCCACCGAGTCTAGCACTTGAAAGTTTGGTTGGATAGTTTTCACGGTCTTCACTCCGTGCAAGTCCTGCTGCAACGGTGTTGCCCGAACGAAGGGGAATCGCATCAGGGCCATCGCACTTGCTAGCATAGTTAGCACCGGTGGCCATGGGTTTTCGAAGGGGCCAGTTGCATTTCTGCGATTTTCGGAGGGAGTTAATACAGCCATTCGAGTGGGACGGAGTAAAAGGGGAGGCGCCCATTGATGTCATGGTGGCATGACGTACGGAGCGCACTGCATCACAACGCCAGATCCTCAAAAAGAAAAAAAGAAAAAAAGGGCAGACAGCGGCAATGGCCAGAATCGTTTGCTACTGAGAAAGATGGAGGTGTGGGGAGGTGTAGAACAAGAGAACGACGAGATAAGTGAAGCGAGCTATGTGAAGCTGCCACGGTGCACGTATTAAATCAATACAGCTCGGTGCAACTCATCTGATTGAAGTTAGCACCTGAGCCTTGGCTGACCTTGCTCAGAGGCCAGTCAATCGTCCAAAGGTAGGGGAGGTTGAGGGGAACGCTGGGAGACAGCAAAGGGGATGCAAATTAGGTTTGCACCACCGTCGGCCGTCGCCGATCCGATCATACCCATGTTTCCTTCTCCCTTCGTCACGAAGCTGGGAACCAACTACTGTCCTCCGGACGAGGAGTTGGCCGAGATACAAACCCTACTGGTTGAGCCCGGCCTTCGACTGAAGCGCCTTGACGATGAAATCGCCGGCATGCGGAAGGCTATCGACGAATTACTGGAGGAACGCGAGTGCCTTGGTTCATACATGGAGGCCCACAGGGCTCTCACTTCCCCCATCCGACGCCTTCCACTCGACATTATTGAAGAAATTTTCCTAGCCTGCATTCCGACGCACCGGAACTGCGTCATGAGCGCAGAAGAGGCACCTGTTATCCTTGGACGCATTTGCAGCTCGTGGAGAGCGATATCCTTCTCAACACCCCGGCTTTGGTCTAGGCTCCACATCGTTGAGCCTACGCGCCCTTACGAGTTGGATTCTTCCTTGTTCGATGCCAAGGTTGCACAGCGGCTGGAGACGACCACAGCTTGGTTGCGTCGAGCTGGCGAGTGCCTCCTGTCAATTTCGCTAGAAGGTCGATTCGACGACGGGTTTCACCCCGAATCCCCTGATCTCCTCACCACCGCCGCCTTCCTACACGCGCTGGTTCCATTTGCATCACGATGGCAGAACATCCATTTGGCTGCCCCACCGTCGGCGTTCGGGGCTCTGGCGATCCTCAGCGACAAGGACGTGCCTTGGTTGAAATCTTTGAAAATTGTTCAACGCCCAGAGCATCCAGATGCCAGTTATCGATGGGGCCCGTCTAGCATCTTCAACGGTTCCAACCTCTCCCGCTTTTCCATTTCAGGAGACAATTTCAACCCTTTGGAGTTGCCGCTTCGCTGGAACCAGCTCACGGACCTATCCATAATAGGTCCTACCCGAGGTCTGGGGGATACGCAGACGGTCACCGTCGTGCTGCGCGTCCTTTCAGGGTGCCCTGAACTGCGGACTTTCAAGGGGCTCCTCCGCGATAACTTTGAGGATATCGTGGATTCTACCATCAAATGCCCGTTCCTTCATACCATAAACCTAACATCTGCAGGTGCACCGCTTTACACCTCCGGACGCCTTTTTTGCCACCTTTCATTACCCGGGTTACGCCATTTCAAGTTTCGTGGGCAGGGTCCCGAGCCTCACGGTGCCTCTTCAGAGTCCCTCGCTTTGATTCTTGCCTCGTCCCTCGCTCCTTCGACATCTCTGGAGTGCATTGATCTCGATAGCCACGCGTTTTCGAAGGCGTCGCTTAACAACCTCCTGGGCGGCCTACCACCCGCGATCCGTTCTCTGCATATCACAGACATCAGTCACTCGTGGCGTCCGCTGGGAGAGGACCCCTTTGATAACGACATTTTGGAGGCCTTTATCCCATCTCCAGACCGCCCTTCCCCCCATTGCCCCGCGCTGCAGGAACTCATTTTGATACACTGCCGTATGCTATCCGACGAAACACTCCTTAGATTCATAGAGTCTAGGATGTCCGGATCCTGCAGCGTGCTCCAGCGTATCGACGTTCGCTTCAACAGGGAAATACAGGTTGATATCCTCCCCAGTCTTGAGCCATTCATAGCAGCCGGTTTGCGGGCGAATGTCAGGTATATTCCTCCTGCCATTCCGCAATTTTCACCTTGGGTGGGATTGGTAGATGCACCCCACGGCCCCTGGATCTCTCCGCACGTATATACGGTATTTTAAAGTTTGTCTTGGTACAAACAATAAATGACATGTTTTTTTAAATTCCTTTAATTACCTGTGTCGGAGGATGTATTACCGCGGTGTTGGAGGTATCACTTGACCGTGCAAGTCCAGACCATCTTTTACAAACTCGGAATACGTCCCCGGGCAACGTGGAAGCGTGTTGCGATCTGGGACCGGGACGAATTAGGAGCGGTTCGCTTTCTTTCTTTCTCCTAGTCCGAGTCCTATGCCTCATCGTCCCATCGCGTCTGCGCCTGTCTAGCATCTTCCTACAGTCGGTACTGTTTGTTTTCAGAGTTCGATGTTTATGTGGAACCCAGCTCTGGCCGCAGAAACCTAAGTTTCCGCATAGATTTTTTTTTTTTTTTGGGGGGGGGGACTCGGAGGGGGTTCGGCGGGTTTCTGAATAGAATATATCCCGGAAATTCTCTTTCAAAAATTATTAAGTTCAACGAAACGTGGGTTTATTTCCCGCTATCCTGTTCATTGATTCACCTTCCACGGACGCACTTTCCTTCGATGCCATTAAACGGCCCACCGGTTACTACTATGTCCACAAATCTCTCCGCCACATATGTCGCCCGCGCATCAATTCTCAGCCTCTGGTCAGCAAATTCTCGAGTGCGCCAGGCACCTGCCACGCGACCTGCACGAGGCCATTTGCACGTAACTTATGACATCCCGGGCCTAGTCTGCGAATTACGTTCTAATATAGTTTCTTCAGGTCCAAACTTCAAAGATAGCTATAGTGTACCAACAGTTCTAAGTAACCAGTCCCCACCAGAATAATCACTGCATCCGGGAACGTTGGCTGATTGAAAAGCTCCGTCCTCTACGCAAAAAGAGAGAAAACGAGGATAAATCCTTATCATTTTTGGCGTGAGAGAACTAGGGCCAGGGCCTGCACAGCTTTCAATGGCGATCAAAATGATCAACGGCGTTTTTAAGAAGCTCACCGCGTATCAAAGTTCCTGAGTTTCTTTCACTTTCGTTCGGCCCGACATGAACGACCTAGGCGCTATCTGTAGCGGTCCAGGGTTTTACCTGAGACTGGACTCAGCTGCATCTCCCGGTACTCCAATACATTCCCGCAAGACAGATCCGACCCCGTCGGGGAATGTTCGGTTAATTCATTTTAACCGGCTATATAAGCGGGATGATCGACTTGAGGTCAGGGTCAGTCCGGGTTTCAGGTTTTTCTTCACGAACCTTCACATTGCGCTATGCCTTACTTGTCGGTGTCACCCTCGCCCAAACGGCGCATCATGGAGCTCCCGTACGAACTTGAACGAGAGATATTCGAGCTGACGGCCCGCGCGCATCCAAAATATGCTCCCCAATTAGCCCTTGTCGCTGGCTATGTGCAGACATGGTACGTCCCTTAAAAATCTCTCTCTCTCTCAGCTTTAAACTGAGTGATCTACCAGGGTCGAGGCGGTGATTTACGAAACCATAGTTCTTGGTGCCCCTTCGGAAAAACAGAACCTGTTCTGGCGTACCTTTTCCTCCCGGTCCCCCTTCTTTTTTTCGAAGAATATCAGGGCCCTCCACCTCACCACAGGCGTGTCGTACAGTCATGCCCGCCAAATTATCTCCATCTGCACCAATCTTTCCTCGCTCACCTGCTGGGCAAATCCGCTCACCAGCAGAGATGAGTTCTGCGCTCTCCTGTCACCTAACCTCCGGCGCCTTTCCATCAACGCGTCCATCCTCTGGTCTCCTACCGGTCCGACTACCGCACCGGACCTCACACACCCCCTATTCGCACGTCTGACGCACCTCGAGGTCGTCAACCCGCCCACCTGGTTCGACTGGGCGCCCCTGCTCGACGGCGCACTCCCGAACCTCACCAACCTCGCGTTCGGTGACCTCGACTCACTGCACGCATCGAGCATGGTCGACTTCTTCCACGCTGCGCTCGCGTCCGACGCGCCGCGACTTCAAATGCTCATCGCCGTCTCTCGCGACGAACATTTCCTAAATTCGCTGCAGCTGGCGGAGATTAAGGACACACGACTCGTGTGTTTACCCTCGTATCACCATCCGTTCAGCCCGCCCGAGTATTGGGACGCTGTTGCCCGGAGGGAGATCCAATTTTGGCAGAGACAGGAGAGACTGGATCCCATTGACGGTGTTTTGACTCGGAAAGAGCGATAGCTGATTTTGTTCCCGGCTCACTGTCGCATTTATTTACACGCCGAGATACACTTTGACCTTCAATCATAGATTTATTTAAACACACAGATGTTCTTCGACCTTCAATCATAGATTTACTTAAACATACAGATGTTCTTCGACCTTGAATCGTACTTTTTTCTGGACCTCCGGGACGGTCACATGACGCTAGAAAACTGAAAACTGACGCAGCGACGGTCGGCTTTACCCACTACGAGCAGCAGAAAATATACACAAATTCCCGATTCCGAGACGATGAGCGAATTTCAGAAAACAACTCGCGATTGCGGATATCACAGAGGAGGAATAGCGCCGACGCTGAACCATTCGCGCTGGGACGCGAATAGAGTTTACCATCAGGCTCGCTGCTCTGAAATATACTACGGTACTAGATGACGCGAAGGATTAGAATATAATCAAAAATCACTGAAGCGGGGAGCAGTATCACAGCTCCAGTAGGTCATTCACTTCGTCCTCCTCATCAGAATCATCGAAGAGCGAGTCATACGGGACCTCTATCGATGTCCCCTCACCAAGGGGACTGTCGATGTCAACATCTAGTATCGCCTCTTGCTTGACTTTTCGCGTTCTGCTGCTGATTGGTGTCAGGGAAAAATGAATACGGAAAGGACGTACCTGACGACTTGTGGCCGAAGTTTTCGCGCAACGGAAGTGGCTTCGTGCGGTTCATCTTCCGAATCGGAGCTGATGATAATGACCTCGGGATGCCAGGCGCTGGTAGACGAACCCAATGAGAATCCGACGTTCGAATTAAAACACAGACATACGGGGGGCGTGTAGGCAATGTCCGAGTAGGGGTTGGAGTCGCTGCGGTGTTCTCGAAATCAGGTTCTTCAGCGTCTGATGTCGCTAGTCGTCGTTTCCTTGTTACAAAAATGAGTACAGATAATTCGTTCCGTGTCATATGGGTTGTTTACTTCGTCTGGAGTTTGGCTTTAAGGAAAGGTAGGGTGTCTCCGTCTGCAGTGTTGCCGATGCTGTACGATCGCCTGGAGAGGAAGGCTGCCGATCCTGATTGAGTATCAGCATCACCCCGACTAGAAATGCGCACCGTCTCTTTCCTTTCTTCGTTGTGTCAGTGCTGACCACCACGTCGTCTTCAGGGATTATTTCGTCCAAAAAATCGAACAGGTCCTTGAGCTCCTCCAATTTCCTGTACTCAGCTTCATCGAAGTCCTCCAATTGTTTTTCGAACTTCTTCGAGATGTTTGCGGCGAATTTTTGGAAGGCGTTATTCGCAATGGTGTCATAAAGCGGCCGCCGCTATAATTCCCCTGATTAACTCGACTGCAAGGAATTGAGAACATGCATACCAAGTTCAGGGTGTGCATAAGTAATTTGAGAGTTCGGGTCTTGTCGACATCTACCTCGTCGGGAATGGACAGCTTCCCGAGCATCTGGACAAAGACCTTTCTATCGTCTCCTGTGCCCAAGCCAAGTGAGACCCGGTAGCCTCAAGAAAGAGAAGAAGGAAACGTACTCGGCATTTCACCTTTCAACAACTCCCGAATGATATCATTGGCCATCTCGAAATGTTCAAGAGGATCGCCCACTCCGCCGGTATCACCGGGTCTACCATTCGGGGGTCTGGACCCTCGATGAGATTCGCACCTTAGGTTTTAAAAAAAAATGATACTCACTGGACTTGAGAGGGATCGGTCCAGTCGACCCAGATATCGGTGATCTGTGCAAAATTGACGGCAGCCTGCTCTTCCTCGCGATTATGACACAGTGTTGAAAGCTCTTGGAAAATAGGGATGAAAGCCTGCGAGGCGTTAAGGGAGGTATGGTGCACTTCACTTAGCCACCACCACAATGTGACTAGTCCCAAATCGGCCGAAGGCCAATTTTCTTTTTCATGTGTGCCTCTGTGGCCATCCGGAGCTATTTTTTTGTACCTTGAAGACATACAAGAAGCTGTTTGCCCACATTTCTCCATGCAAACTCTAAACTGGTGCTTTTATGTGAGCCCTGGCTGAACTTGGAGTAGTTACCTCCCAAGAAACTGGGCCAGGATAGAGACCCAAGATACTCAATTACACATGCAGAAATGTGTTTCCCAACAGTACAAGTCCCACAGGTGTGTTATAGAGCGTGTAGCACAAAGCTTTGACCATTAGGTGGCGGGTTTAGTAGACAGTCCCAATTTGGCTTGTCAAAGAATTTACAACTCCCTTAGTTTTTTTGCTAATAAAAATCTGTCTTGCCAAAAGTTTCTCCTCCTCAAACTGAGTGTTTTGGCAAGAGGGATAAGAAATCCGCTTTTTTCTGATGGAGTAGTAAGCCTTGTTACAAATTGGTGGTGGCTAAGTGAAGCGCACCATACATGTATTGCAAAAAAGCAACATGCCTGCCGCATGACCCGTTGCTGGTTGGGGAATGAATGGGAGTAGACGGGGAGAAAATATGCCAGGCATTGTTTCAACTCTTGGTTGTCGGCATTGCATGGTGAAAAGTACGCCACAAGTAGACTTTCGACCGCCTTGACGAGTGTCCGTCATTTAGCAGCGGGAAAAACCAGAGGATTAAAACTTGCCTGCGGATCATAGATCACTCCATTAAGGACCAGCTTTGCCATACCGATGCTGAGAATACCCAGGAGCTTCGATGATGGGTCGGTCTTCCTCGACTCCGCCTTGAGCTCTGCCAGCAGGAAGGTTAATGCTTTCTGGCCCTAATCGTGTACACAATGAGTTTACAAATGAGTCAAGGAACGTAAAGGGCGCACAGGTTCGCATCCGGGAGCGAGGAGTGTTCTCTCATGAGCCAGGAGCAAATCAAAGACGATATGTAAAACATTGAATTTTAGCGCCTCCGCTGCATTTGGACCTGCCAGAGATACAAAGAGGGGGAGGATTTTCACCCCCAGCGGCTGATAACAGGATATTTTAAATATGGATCGGATGTGGGTAAATGCGACGAATACCTTCGAAATGAGGCAGATCAATCCTAACGCGATTAAACCCTTCTCCTGGAATTCAAGCTTTTGGTGTTTTATGGACAGGACAATTAGATCATCAACGGTTCCGTTCAGCGTCGAGGGTCTGTATACCGGGAGATTGTCAGAAATTGGGTGAAATTCGATCAAGACGTACACCGTTGACGTTTTTCAACATCCCAATGCAAAGGGATAAGCAACGCAAGTCAATTGTATCTACCCGCTCTTGCTCCTCCGGGGACATTTATTCTCTGGCTCTTTGCTTTGATACTCCAGTTTCCTTGGAGCCGAAGGTTGTGGACGCGTCGCCGTCGGAATTCTAACAAAGCGTCTAAAAACGAAGACTTCTGGATGATCGCAATACTCACTATTGCATCTTGACTCTGGTATGCGCGATTGAAGTCATCGTCTTTGTCGAGCTCTCTGAGATCCTGAACAATTTCAGCAACTACGCGGATAAGATCGCGCTCATTGAGGGAAAGTTTACGCAGGACATCGAGACACCCCGGGAGAAGGTCGAGAGGGAGGGTAGGACGACCCAACATGTTTCCTGGGGGAAATATTATCAATGAGAAAACGATAAGATCAAAGGGTGAGACTCACGGACGAGGGCGAACATTTTCCTCCTTCCAATCTCATCACCATAATCAAGCATCACGACGAGTTTAAGCATCTCAGTGAGAATAAGCTCCTTCTTCCTTTCCTCATCCTGTTCTACGCCCAGAGTTTTGTCATCCGCAATGGTGAGAGAATTGTATCCATCCTGGATCCAAAATGCAAGGCTGGTAACAACAGGAATGCTCGCGCCCTCAATTCTCTGCTCTCCCGTCCCCGTGTCTTCGTGATCACGACCAACACAATGATCAACGAAAACTCGGGCGAGAAATATTTTTTCTGGTGATAACTGGGCAAAGAAGGCATCTGTAAAATGCATTAGCCGGGAGGACAGGTTAAGAATGAGTGGACTCACCACCAAAGTATAGGTCCTCGAACATGTCTGGGCATGTTTCGAAAACACTCTTCAGAGCGTCTGAGGCTACCTTGCCGTGTTGTATCTTGCCATCTGGGCCTTTGGACACCGTACGGATATTGAACATTTGTAGGAAGGCTGCGAGCGTCGTCCTGATCTTTTGCTGTTTTTCATCCGTCGTAAGGAGCATGGGTTCTTTTTTATTATTATATATATATTTTTTAATCCAATTTATTTGCCCTCTACGACGTATTGTACGGTAGGCATACTTCGACACTGTATGTAACTCGGTAGGTAAGACTAAATAAGGAATGTTCTGCTGTATGATGTTCCCTTGACTACATAAGTCGTAGGTAACGGGCACGATGTCGTGCAATATTTTGGAACTGTGGGGTATGTAGAGTAAGTAGGTATAGGCCCAGAACGCGGGCGCTGATGTTTAGTGTAGTAATAATAAAGAAAAAGGAAAAGGAAAAGGGCGCACCCAGGCCGAAGCCCGAGTACGCTACTGACCGTGTAGCTCCGTGCTGAGCGAGGACACCAAGGACGAGGAAACGGCGCTGGGGAATGAAATTCTAGGCTCCAAAGGGGATGGCATCGCGAGGGAGGCGCTCTTCAGCCTCCTTCTGTTGACGACGACTCGATGGCTTAAGTTTGTTAAGCAGGCCAATGAGTTCGTCGCGCGTCCAGTCTTTCGGTCCGGGCGCCTTCGGGAGGGTGCTGTGAACGGAGTGGAAGCGACCAGTGCACGCGACGTAGCGGAAGAGAGGGGGGTAAAGTGCCAGCACTCCTAACAGCTTCGACAGAGCGAGCGTTCTCCGGCCGGTTGCTCTCACAAGCTCGCGGCGGGCGTCAGCATGCGCCTTGCAGTGCAGGAGGTAGTGCGCGACAGTTTCGTCCGCCTGTCGACAACTGGGGCAGATGGGGGAATCAGCCTTGTTGATGCGGAAAAGGTGTTTTGCGAGAGTGCAGTGCCCAGTGCGTAACTGGAGAAGGAGGACTGCGAGGCTGCGCGGTAGTCGATTGGCCGTGAGGATGTACAAGCCTTTGATGAGTCGACAGTCGAACTGGGACATGTGCGCGAAGCGCGGGGATGCTTCCCATTTCTTGAGAACTTTCGCCTTGAGTTCGGCGTTAAGCTCCTGCCGTACCGCCGACCTGCTGATGGGGAGATCACGATGGTACGGGGTAGGCACGTCGCACCGCGGCGACGACCCGACTTGTGCCGCCTTCTTTGCCTCTTCATCCGCGTGTTTGTTCCCCGGTATGTCCTTGTGTCCTGGTGCCCAGCGAACGGTTAGCTTCACGTCAGTATGCTTCGACAGCACCTTGTCCGCTCTCCTATGCCACTGGTCCCAAATCCAGTGCGACAGCATTGAGAATGCCGTTCTCGTTGCACGAATTGCCGGCTGACTGTCCACCACCTGCGTTACTTTCCCTCGTACCTCCGGTTGCCGCTCCACCAATGCAAGCCCTAAACCTCCGCCTATGCCCTTGCCCTCATACACCGTGTGCTGCTTCGCGCTCCCCAGCTCCACCCGCAATGACGAGACCTCGACGCCCCGTCTGTACAGGACAGCCGAAGCGCCAATGTGTCCGTCGATGCCCGACCCATCACTGTAAACTTTCCACTCAGCATCATCCGCTGCTTCTGCCTCCATCGCCAACTCCTTCGTCCCCGGAATCTCCACCAACATCCTCGACCTCCACGATGGCCCCCTTTGCACCACCTCGATCCTCTCCATATCTGCCGCCCTGTATGGGCTCTCCGCGAGGAGACCATGCAGCGCCGTGGGGAAACGGTCCTGACACCTGTTGGTCATGATCACCTCGTAGAGTGGGTGTGACTCTGGCAGAGTTGCAATTCGAGTTGCCGCATCATATCGCGCCTTCTCGATGAGGTGTTCCACCGGTAGTAAGTTCGCAAAAACATCGAGGAGCTCAGTGGGGGTGCTAGGGAGCGCACCGGTAATTGCCAAGGCCGCGCGCCGTTGAATGGTGCGCAATTTCTTCACCACCGCCTTTTCTCGCTGCTTCCCCCGCGACAATATTGAGTGCCCCGGCGCCTTCAAAAAGACTGCAGCTGCGTAGAGCATGCGCGGCACTGCGATGCCCAGATAGAGGCATTGCATGTTCTTTGCCCCAATGCCGCGCGAAGCTCTGGCCAGTCGTGCGAACTGAGTGAGCCAGCCATGGCCCTTGGCCACCGCTGACACATCCTGGTCCTTCCACCGCAACTCCCGGTCGATGTGTACCCCCAAAAGCTTCACCGACGGCACCAACTTGATGAGGTGCGGGCCGAGTCGCATATCGGGTCGTGGTTCTGGGATGGTCTTCCGTAACAAGAAAGTGTGCGGGACTCTCGTGCGTGAAGCATCCAGCAGCTGGTACTTGGGCGGACTGAAGAGCGCATTGTGGGAGTCGGCCCATTCATTGGCGCCCCCAGCCCGTTGCACCATGTCGCAGATTTTTTGGTGCGTAACTTTGAAAGAGCGTCCTGTGGTAATCAGTGTATCATCGTCGACGAAGACGACCGAGGCCTCGCCCTGGGACACCCGTGGTATCTCCGCTAATGGGGAGTTGTACACCAGATAGAGGAACCCCGAGTGCGGGTCCTCCTGATCCAGCCCGCCGTCGACTTCGAACGGCTCCGAAACAAAGTCGTCAAGAGAGAGGCGACATGTACGTTCCGCAAAGCGGCGGCACAGCCAATCGGTGTGCTCGACGGGCACTCCCCTCATTCGCAAATTGTGTACCAAACGGTCGAGATCGACGCTCGGAAACGCACCTTTCACGTCCATGCAGAGCACGGTGGCAACCTTGCCCTCGCGCCATGTGTCCTTTATTATTTTCTCCACCATCAGGATTGCGTCGACCGTCGAGCGTCCCGGGCGCGCGCCATAATGATTGCTCGGAAGTATCCCCGCGAGCTCCGCCTCCGTGACACATTGGAGATTCTTCCCCGCGTTTTGCCAGCGCTGGAAACCTTTCGACAGCGCGATGGGGCAAAACGCCGCGGGATTGGCGTAATTGGGCTTGCCCGGCTTGCGCAACACCAAGGTCATGAGGTCCGGCCATCCTTTCGGGTGGTGGCGAAGCTCATCAAGAGATCAAAAAATGGGGCCTATAAAAGGAATCAAAAGGTTAGTACACTCAGTAATGACACAGTTCGGCACAGAGCCAGGATAGGTAGCCTTATATGGCTTCATCCTGCTTGCCGCGCAACGCAGAACATCATCCGATAACGGCTCCCACCGCCATGCCGGCGGGGGGTAAACCGGGTCGTCCGGAACAGACGACTCCGCCATCTTCTTCGGGAAGAATTCCTCCCGAAGCATGGCGACCTTTTCCTCATTCGTCTCAGCGTGGGCCACCACCACGCCCGTAACCGGATGCCTCCTCTCCAAGATCGGCAAGCGTGCAGCTGCACCATCACTAGGCTCCGCCGACACCATCCTCCCCACATCCCAGACCCTGTTGTCCGAAAGGTCACGTAGCCACTCCACCCAATGGGTGTCTTTGGCATCCTGGACGGCCGTGCAGAAAGCGTTAACAGCTATCCGTGCCTCCTCATGCACGGGATGATCTGGCATGTGGCGGCGTCGATATGACTCGCGGTTGAGCCTGGCGCTCTCCTTGCGAAGTTCGTCCAGGAGCGGCATGTACCACCGTCGCCAGTATGGCAATGGCTTGGACATCTTGACGTGCATTGCAATTACGTGCTGGATGGCGTCCTCGACTCGCTGAATTGCCGTCTCGACCTCCTCCACCGTCTCGTAGCGCTCGGGTCGCTCCAACATGCTGAGCTCCTCCATCAGCGCCTTGCGGAACTCACCCCAGTCTGTCGTACGGAAGAGGGGTGTCGGTACGTGATCGACCACCACCGCCACGATATCCAGCCCCTGTATGATAGGAAAATGATCAGTTCTCACCGGCTGCAGGCCCGGTTCCGTGTCGCAATGAATGTACGCCGGCAGGAGGCCCGGCGAGCAACAAACATTGTCAGGGCGGGTAAAGTTACCAGTGCCGAACACCTTGAGCGTGGGTATGTCACGTGGCAGGGGCATGCACATACGATAGCGCGAAAGCATGTCCAGCAGGGGTTGGGTCAGCTCCATGTTGCGGGTCGTGAAGAGGTGGTAATTCCTCATTTCGTCCCACAACGGGTGATGTCGATTGAAGTCCCCAGCCCAGACGTAATGCAAGGGGCCCGTCGGGTACACGGCCGCCTCCAGGCTGCGCATGTATGCAAACACCGCGTCGAGCGCGGCGTTATGGGCATCGTCGTTGTATATGTTAATGAAACGAATGGTGCCGAAAGCGCCGTGGATCTGCACCGCAGTCACGTCCGGCGACTGGATTGGAATGGCACGTCACAGAGTTGACGGCAGCCGTGTGTTGACAAGGATTAGCGAGCGTGTCAGCTGCTGGTGCGGGGTGTGTGTTGGCGGGTATATCGACACCCAGCGCCGGTTTGCGCGCGTCAGCCCCCGGAAGTCGAAATGCGGCTCCTGTATAAGAGCCATGTCGTATGTTGCGGGGTTGAGGCGGTGAAGGAAATCTGTTTGTCCCTTGAGGGACTTGTTTAAGTTCTGCTGCCATAGGGTTAGTTTTCGTCCATGTTTTGGGGGTGGAGCGGTGCTAGTCATCGGAGTCGTGCACCGCTCGGGCCCCGGTAATTGTCTCTGGCAGCTCCTCTTCATCAAGAGGAGGGAGTTCCGGCTGCGCGGGCAACGGAGAGGGCGGCGGTGACGGCGCAAAGCGCACCGTCTTGTCAGCTTTCCTTGCGGCATCCGCTGCCTCCCTCTCGACCCTCCGTCGTTCGATGCGCGTGTTGGACCGCACGCCCTCCTCGTCATCCGACATCGCCATGTCGCTCTCCGCCTGCTGCGGCTCCTCGAGCATCCGCGCCGCTCGCCCCGGGTCCATACGACCTCCGGGGGTCGCTCGTGGCATCATCTCCGTGATCTTCTTCTGTTGCATTCCCCAGTCGGTTCGCTCCTGGTTCACGCCCTTCGTAAAGCGAAGAGTCGCCGCCCCACCGAACATGGGCGTGTCCGTCTGCGTCATCGGACCGCGCAAACGCGCCGAAGCCTCCGCCGATGGCCCCGGACCTCTCCTCCTCGCCTTCTCTATCCTCTGCCACTCCGTTGGCCCTTGCCTCGGCGCCACGTCATCATTGTGCGTCACCCAAGACGCCGCATCCCCCGCAATCGGGAAGTACGGGTACTTAGCGTCGGGGTTTCGCTCTAGCGCGACCTGGAGCTTATCCTGGAAGATGGGACACGAGCGATCCGCCGCCCCATGTCCCTTGTGCTCCCTCCTTGCCGCTTTGCAGTTCGAGCACGTGAGCTGGTCGCTCGACATTGTGCATGCAGCCGTCCTGTGCATCTCCCCGCAGCGCGCACACACATTGTGTATCGACTTGCACGTCGCCGCGATGTGGTTCTGCCCATACATCTGGCATTTCATACAGCGGATGGGCTCAGCCAAGACCTTCCGGCCCTGGACGTGTTTCCCCTCGACCCAAAGGCCGTACCGCAAGAACTGGTTCGCGGCCACCGGCTCGCTGAACCCAAACATCGCGTGGGCCACCTTCTGCCCCTCGCGACGGCGCCCGACTGGTTTTATCCACTGGGCCTTCGCCAAGGAGCCCTTAGCGAAGCCGTTGTCGCCCTCCACATTGTGAAGGGCCCCGTCCTGGCTGGGATCGAACGACACGGGCACAAATTTGGCGAGACAATTGAAAAAATGTTCCTTGTAAATAGACGTACCTCCCATGCAGCTTAGAAAAGCCTCCATGTGGCCCTTCAGCCACGTAGCCGCCTCCATCGCGTTGAGGTGCAAGATTGCGCCGCTCTTCTGTTTCGTAGCTCCCACGAAACGAGCACCAGCGGGAGCGCTCACGCCGTCTGTGCACATAAGTGCCACGGCCATGCGAGCCTTCTCCACGATGGCCTTCTCGTTCATCCCTTCAAGCCACCCCTGAACGTCGGGAGCGGGCTGAATAAGGATTTGGCGAGTCCGTGCCGCGGCAATAGCCACCGCCGCCGCCGCGTAAGAACGCGTTGACGCCGCCCCCGACGGTGCTAGACTCGAGGCCGCGACCTCCTCTTCTGCCGCGTTTTGGACACGCTCCGTGAGACTTGCAAAGCTCTCCCCCAAGCGCTCCGTCAGCGTCTCCAAAGCTCCGCACTGTTCCTCGACGGTTTTGGTCAGAACCGTCGCCGCCGACCGCATCTCTTCCGCCAGCGCATGTCCCTCCGCGCCCGGGGCCGCACCCCGCGCCCCACCTTTGACTAGGCGCCACAGCGCCGACATGTCGGCGGCCATGCTGTCGATCACCCCTTCCATCCGCCTGCGCTCTAGCAATACGCCCATGGCGCGGCAGGCATTGGCGGTCACAACCAATTTCGGCTGGACATCTGCCGCGATGGTATACATCGCGAGCGCCAGCTGCGCTAAGTTGAAGGGAGGACTTACCTCCCCCGTTACAAAACCCTTCGCATATAAGTGCTTCTGCGCGTCTTCCCGCATCATGTTGCTCCAGTCGAGGTCGCAGCCCTCCAGTAGCTCAGCCCTCGTTTTATTCGCGTGCGGCGCGTTCTGGGGGTCGGCATTCCCCCTTGTCGTCCTGGGTGGCGGTGATTTTGCCGCTGCGTTCTGCGCTATTTTCGGTGAAGTTCCGCGGGCGCTACCCGCGGTTCGTTTTGTTGATTGCATTTTAAGTAAAATTAGATGTATCTAGGAAACTTAGGACCACTAGACGCCTGGATGCGACCCCGAAAGAAATTTCGGAGGCTTTGATCCAATTGTTGTTGTGGTTTGTTGCCAAGAGAGTCCCCCTAGCATGGGTTCTTCGGCCTGCAAAAGCTCGATATCGGCCACGTGCGAACTGCCTTCTCTCGGTCTCCCAAGCCATTGTATACAAGAAATTCGCGCTGGGCGACTGTGAGAAGGGAATTTGTTGCGCCCGCACCAAGGACAGTGCTATATATGAGCTTGCGAGTTGTAGTATCAGTATTCCTACTGTGCCTAAGGACGGCGGGGAGGTTGGTTAAACCTGTAGGGATGCTACGCAAGGTGGCTCGGCGGACTTCACTATGAAAGAAACAGAGTATATTAAGTAATTGAAACTTATAATTGAAAGTCTTATGCTGAGGGATCTGTTGATAGGATGTCTATAAGCATCTGCAAGACTGTGCTTTCACCCTCGTTGATTTCAGATAAGTCTTCTGAGATAGCTAGCTTCGAGAGCGCGGTGACTACCTGCACACGAATCATAACCTCCTTGTCGTTGATGCGATCCAACAGCGCATTCTGCAGATCGCTGTAGATGTCCTCACTATGGTGCAAAATTTTAGATGATTCCAAGTTGATGCCAGGCAACACAAAGTGAACACGCACTCTACCTCGCCAAGATGTGCAACCATCTCTGCGACAATGAAAATTACACAGTACCGCACAATTTTTTTTCGGCCTGGAAGCCTTTCAGCAAGAGCTTTATAAGTCTCTCAGTAAATCTCAAGGCCGTGGTGTCGGTGTCTGCATCGTCTTCCAACTCATCCTGCCTGTCCTCAGCAGCTATTCAATTATTTAGCTAGGGATACATAGTCGACTAGAACAGACAAACCTTTGTCGGTGATGAACTTTATGTATTCACCAACAAATTTGAGGACTGTGTCGGCTTCCGGTGTACTTTTCTTCGCAGGTAGGACACGCAACAACATGTCATTGAAGAAGGCTTCAAACTCGTGCTCCCCAATGTGTTTGGGTCTTTTTTGTGCTGCATCAAAATATAGCTTGCTCAATGCCACAAGGTTCTTCTGGTGGCTGGTGGTTGACATGCGGACTTTGTCGAAGATCTGTGCGACAGCCGTTAAGTTGCAAGTCTACCAGGGGCACAGTTCTGGTAGGCATTGGGCTTAAGAAGCCACTGGTACAGAGAGATGAGAATAATGGGCGGGGTTTCAGACTCAAGGAAACCAAAGGAAACGGGCAATGAGCAAGCCTCAAGGGAACAAATTGAAAAAGAAGAGCAAAAACTTGATGCGACGTGACAAAATCATGTGGTGTGACCTCGCTTCGGCCGATTCCGATTATTTATTTTTTTTTTTTTTTTTTTGTGGAGCGTTTGAAATAGTTTGGGTAGTAGCGATCGCGCTGGCTGTGGTCTCGCTCCCTTTCGGTGCTGTTTAGCACGTGAGCGCTTCCAAACACTTTCCGGCCAATATAATTGTCCACCCATCACCCGCTAGTTTGAGGCCTCGGACTTTTAATAACCCGGCCAGAGAATTTTCGTACCACCTGAGGAAATGCGCAGTCGCACTCGTACCCGACTTGGTCGCGGTATGGCGTGTGGGGCTTTGGCATCCTTATTGATTCAAGGGATCAAGTGTCAAAGACATCTGACCTCTATCATTATCAACTCAACCAATACCCACTAAAACCTCGGCCTCCCAAATCCAATCTTTTGGGAGATTATTCTCATTTTTCAACACTTTCTGCCACGTCTTGAGTACAAGTGATTTCTTGATCGCCTTCTTCCCGTACTTCCCTTCATTTGTCATTGCGCAGTCCAGTCCTAGTCGGTTATTAATTGTTTTGAGCCAACGGTTGTGTATTTCGTTTGCTGATGCAGGCTCCTTTTCCTGTATTACCCTTTCGTTCCTCAATCGCCATATGAGGAATGCGGACTCCGATATTAGTATCCTAAATAGACGCGTTGTTCCCACATCACCGCGCTTGATGATCGCGCATGCCATCACTTGGCCGGTGGTTGGTTTGGGTAGAGCCGTCCCTGTCTTTAGCTCCCATAGTTCGCTCGCCAACTCCCAGATCTCATCTTGTCCAGGGGCGTCACATTTTGTTAGTATATGTTCCATGGACTCCGTCATTCCACATTTGGTGCATGTGGCTTTGAATTCATGGCCCTCGATCTTCTCCCAATGCCTGCCTATTTTGTATCCGCCATGTATCATCATCCAAAGGAAGAATCTTGTGCTCCTCGAGATGTCTTTGTGCTTCGTTGATTTCCACACTAGCGCCTCGGACGGCAGTTTGTCTGTGGGGTCTGCAACTGCCGCTTGTGCTAGCTCCATGTTTTTTTTTGTTGCTTTTCTGTTTAGGAGCACTTTGTAGGTCCCTACTTCCATTTTTCTTTTCCTTATAATTTTGTAGGCCATAGACTGTGTGATCGTGCTCAATTTTGCCCCTGGGAGTACAAGCGAGGTAATCGGGGTCATCTTAATTGTGTCTGTCACATCCTTTTCTCCGCCTTCCGCTGCCAGGCGGTCTGCAGCTTCGTTTCCTTTGCACCCGAGTGTCGTCTTTGCACGGCGTCGTCTTAGTTTGGATACTGTTGTTTTGAACAGGTTGCCATTGGCTGTTCTCATGAATCCTTCGTCTTCCCAGCGTCTCAAATTTTTGGTTAGGCCATCTATGGAGACGCGAGACTCGCTCCGTATTTCGAGAGGTATGTCTAGTGGGCATGTCTCGGCTACTTCTTTGATGGCTACCAGTTCCCCTATGTTATTGGATGGCCCCAGGCTTTGGGGGATCCGTAGTGCTCTGTTTCTTGGGTCGTCGGTGCCGAAGTAGAGTCCCGCTCCAGCCCTTGCGTTTGCTCCCCCATTATTCGTGGTAGAACCGTCGGTGTATGCCACTATCCTGTCAGCATTTGGGTCGGGTTTGTGCCTCGTGTTCGGTGCGGCCTCATGGAGGTTGGGTGTCTCACCTCTGGTAAAGACACGGAACACATCTGCTATCGTGCTGTGTGTCGTGATCCTGGGGTCAAATATTGTTGAGTCTAGATCCTCGTTGTCTGCCGCAGGTGCGTCTCTTTCCTCATAGTCTTCAGGTTGCGGCTTCCATGGGTCCCATTTATCCTCTAGAGCGTCGAGGAGTTCTCGTGCTTTCATATAGCAGTCATGGGGATGTCGGCATCTTGTCAGGGCTCTTGTCATCTGGCAGGTGGCACATTGACACCTCCGTCGTGGTCTGTGGCACGGCGCGTCTCTTTTTGCTCCCAGGTTTACCGCGTCTTTAACCGGTTTCACCCGGTGGTTTGTTTTTAGGCACTCATTTATCTCTACGCCTTGGCTGTATATGGACCTGTCCCTGTATGCTTTACGGTGGTATCATATAGGCATATTGTTCTGTATCTCTCGTGACACGGCGATCACGTCGAGTTCCACTCCGTGTGTCCTTCCTGCTTTCATCATTTCTGCGAGGTCTACTCCAATCGCTTCTGCCCTTATCTTGGGCCGCCAAGATTGGAGGTAAGTATTAAGCCGCATTCCTATGTCGACTTCCTCATCTTTTTTGGCTTTGTGTGCTAAGAGTTCATCTGCCACGAAGCACCAGAGTGGCCTTTCTGGGCCAAAGCTTAGATATGTTTTGAGCCATGTAACGGCTATTGCTTCATTGCGGCTTATTATGTCGAGGAGATTTTTCCCACCCATCTCTTGTGGTGCGTACACTGTTTCTTTGTTTATAGTGACATTTGTTTTTTCTGCCCATAGGAACTTACGGACTCGTTTTTCTAGCTTTTTCTCAACTGATTTTGGCATTCCTTGTACGGTGGCCAAGTATTGTGTCATGCCACCCACCACCATTAGTACAATGAGGCGCCGCCCTTCCATCGAGGGTTTACCGACTTCCCATCTTTCGAGGGCCTCGTCTATTTTTTCTAGTGTGCGTGCCCAGGTATCAATCTGCTCTACATTGTTTCCAACCCAAGCACCCAGAGTTCTGATGGGTTCGCCCTCTTTGGCGATCTTAATATGGTCAGGAATCATTGTGCCGTCCATCCCATTCACGAAGTGGGTGGCCCTGACACGGTCACGGTGATCTATGGTTCCGATGGGGATCATTTCTGTCTTACTAATGTTGAATTTTGTGCCTGCTGCAATACACCATTCATCTAGTACTTTGAGGAGATCACCAAAGTCATCATCGGCATCAAGATATACCATTGTGTTGTCTGCAAATAAGGTGGCAATGAGTTTCTCTTTTTTCCCTTTGATCCTGAGTCCTTTAAGGTCGGATTGTCTTAATGATTCTGCTAGCGGTTCAATTGCGAGGTTGAAAAGTAGGCAAGATAGCGGGTCACCTTGGTGCACCCCTCTCGTTACCCTGAAGGGGTGTTCGCTTTTTTCTCCGTTCACCATCACATATGTGTATGCATCACTGTATAGTGCTCTAACTGTACGGATAAATTCCTCCAGGATGCCGTAGCTTGCTAGCGCACGCCATAGATAGTCATGTTCAATTTTATCATATGCTTTTTCCTGGTCGAGTGCTACGATTACACCATTTCTCTCTGTTGCTTCTGCCAGCTCAATTATACGTTTCGTGAGCCATATTTGGTCTCGAATCTGACGTCCTGGCACAAATCCTGCTTGGTTTGGGTGGATCAGATCTGTGGCAACTGCTGCCAGTTTAATCGTGAGTGCCTTCGTGAAAATCTTGTAGTCTGTGTTGAGCAAGGATATTGGTCTATAGTTGGTGATATCCGCCCTGTCATTCTTTTTGTACAGGGGGCACATCCAGCTCCTTGAGAACCCGGTACCTTTTACCATGCCGTGGTTTTCAATGTCGTTATATACTTTTAGCAGGATTCGGATGATGTCAAAGGCCGGTTTGTTGAGGGATTTTGCTGTCTCGTGCCGGGCATCCAGTGTTTTCCATACCTCATAGGTTATACCATCGAGCCCTGGTGCTTTATTGTTTGCTGACAGTTTTAGTGCCTTGCGTACATCTCCCAGCGTCAGCTGGACTTTCAGGATCTCGTTTTGTGCTTCTGTAGTCTTAGTTGCGGTGCGTCCGAGGACCACTTGGATTTTCTCCTCTCTGACTTCTGTTGGCGTGTTTGCCCTGTCGGACTGTATTTTATTGTGGTGGTTCCTGGCCATTGTCGCCATCCTTTTTGAGTCTGTCTCATATGTTATTGGTTCCTCCGGTTCTGTCTCCTTCTTCAGCCTGTTTATCAAGTCCCTTGGTTTCTTTGGGCTGTTCACCATTGACCAGTATCGGCTTATTATCTCACCTTCTAGTCTGTTCCGTACCTGCGCTCCTAGGCGGGCGGCTTTGTGCCTCTTCAGCTGGAGTTTGGTGAGGGCTTCAATTATCAGTGCGCTAGAGAGTCTCCTTCTCTCTTCGGCTGCTTTTGTATCTTCCTCATTATCTGCCGGCTCATCATCTTCATTGATATTCCGTAGCTGGGCTTCGAGTTCAGCAATTTCTTTTGTGATTTTGGGGACTATTATCTTGGCGTGTTCGCGTGCCTTGTCTCCTATCTCTTTCTTGAATTTGACCCACATGGTCTGGGTATTGTGGTCCCTTATTCTGGTGTCCCCTCTCTGCAGTCCTGCTTCGAGGTGTTCCAGCTCCCCTTGCAGGAGCAACCCTTTTTCTTGAATGAAGTCTTTTAGTACCTTATCTTTCATTAGGTTCGCTGGCCATACCCATCGACCATGCCCGATTGCGCCGGCTGTCGTTATCCGTGTTGAGACCATTCTATGGTCCGTTGCAATGCCAATTGTCTTGATATCCCACTCAAAGGTATGTTCGAATATATCTCGTTTGACTAGGATTCGGTCGATCCGTGATTGCGATCCTCCTTGCGCCTCCGACTGGTGATATGTGTAGGCTCGTGTTGTTGGGAAGGTCTCTCTCCATCCATCCATTAGCCCTAAGTATGATTTCAGGTTCTCCATGGCCTCTATGGGTCCGTTCATGTCTGCTCGCGCTGGTAGTTGGTCCAGTGGGCTTTCTACCATATTGAAATCACCGCCTAGCAGGTCGGGGCGCCGTACTCGCAGATTTTCTTCAAACCACTTAAGGATCATTTTCCAGAATGTTGTGTTCTCTCCGGGCGCGTTGGGGGCGTATATCACTAGAATGGACAGTGGCGAGCCATCAACATTTTTCATTTCTACAAGCATCGCCCAGCCGGGAACTATTTCTCTTGTCACGATTCCAGTTGTCTCCACCATGTTCTTGTTCAAGAATACTGCCACCCCCTTCGCGTTTGCTGTATCTGGGTGTTTAGAGAATTCGAGCCTCAGGACTCGTCCAAATAGGCGGTCGAAGTCCGTCTTTCTGGCGTCGTCAAAGTGACCTTCTTCAGCGAAGGTCACTGCAGGTTTCTCCTCGCGGATCATTTGCCAGAGGTTGTACAGCTTATTGTCTGGGTGCTCAACATTTGTGTTACCCTGTCCCCTTATATTGACAAAGCAGACTTTCAGGGATGCCTTTTTATTTTTTCGGCCCCTGCCATTCCTTTGGCTCCTCGGCGGTGCGGGCCCCGGGTATACTCGTACTGGAGGAGGTTCTGGGGGTGGCACTTCAGGTGGCCGCGCGGCTGCCATTTCTGCATCCCACTCCCGTTGGAATCGAGTATTTTGCTCTTCTTCAGTCTCGGTATCAGGTGTGTTCTCCCTTTGTCTGCCAGTCTCTCTGTTCACCGGCTCATTGGTACCTATGTCATTACGCAATGTCCCAGCGCGTGCGTTATCTGCACTTGACATGGGCGTTAGGAACGGACTCTCGTCATCCCGTGGCTCATCTAGCCTTAACACATTCCGCGTGTGGCCCGACATGACTGTCGGGACCGGACTTTGCTCAGTCCTAGGCTGTTCTAGCCTCTGCGCATTCTGTGTGTGGGCGCGTGAAGGCACGCCCGCCTGCATGCTCGGGGCAGCAGGCGATGCGTCCGGTGACCTATCATTGACAAGTCGGGCATGGACGCTCCCCATTTGGGGGGCAGGGCCAGCCCGACTCGTCTCCAGGCTACCTCGCGCATTGTCCCCTCTGATCGTGCAGCTTTCATCGGGACGGTGGTGGCCGGTGGTGGAGCCGCCGCTCCCTCCAGCTGCTGATGTTGATGTGCCAAATACCCTGTTTGATGTGTCTGTTGTGGTGCCCTCTGCTGGGCGAGCTAAATGTAATGTATAAGTTGTTGCGAAAGGAACCACCCCAGGCACGCAAAGCCCGTGGGGTGGGAGATCCTACCGGTTGGGTGGGGTCGATGCTGCGTGCCCCGCACGCCTCTGGGGGCACTGCGGGGTAGTGCAGCAACGTGCCAGGACTGCTGGCCAGCAGACCCCGGGTTGCCGTAATTAACCCCCGCTGTTGCGGCATGGCGCGCATGGATCAACCGTGAGGTATCATTTCCATGCGCGCTACGTGGTTACCCTCCCCCCTTTTCTGTCCCACGCACAATGCGCACGGTCAGTAAATGTGGCGGGTTAGGGCCGTGTGTATTCCCCACACGTCTTCTTCTGGTCCCAGAACCAGGTACGTTCTTTTTATTTTATTTTATTTTCATTTCTATTTTTATTATTTCCGAACTTCAGTTTTTTCGCAGATGTTCGTCCCAGGCGACTATCCTGAATCCTACCTCCTACTGTGCCCTCGGGCATCTTGCTGTGTTGTTCTCATCGTGCTATACACAGTGGCCACGACCATGTGTTTTTTCCTGCCTCCTACCGTGCCCTCAGGCATTCCCTCATATGGTCTGTTCATTTCCTTCTTATGGTTTCTATTGTGCATGACGACGGGATTTTCATTGCACGCCCGACTACTATGTATTTACACAATGTGTACAAGTAGCGTATTTTATTGTAAGGGGGGATCAACTGTCAATTTTGAGTAAACATATACAGGGTGGCCTCTTTGGACTCCCCGGGTTTCTGGGCGGTGTCAGCGGCACATCGCATGCTCAGCTGCCGCGGCCACGGGCACCGTGTCCTCCGCCGCCGCGTCCGGATCCACCTCGTCCGCCTCCACGTCCACTGCCGCGTCCACCGCGGGCTCCGCCGTGCCCGCGCCCTGCGAGGGGGCCTTCGGTTGTGTTGCTGATCCGGGCCTTAGGTCCCCATCCCAGCTCGTCCTTGGTAAACGGGCACGCTGCAACAAAGTGGGTGTCCCATTTGCAGAGGACGCAGCGGTTCTCAAGAGGCTGGCGCCTGGGCCCGAAGGGCTTGAATTCGTAGTAGGGTGATACGAAGTGTTGTGCGCCGACGAGGTCAAGGATCGTCTGCCACAAGATGGGGTCGGCAGTGCATGGCTTCAGGTAGAGTACGTGCACGCCCGCAATTGTATCCCATCAGGGGTCAGCGGAAAGCGAGAGCGCGAGGCGCACCTGCATCAGGGAGGCGCCGGTGGGGAGGACCCGCTGCAGGGTGACCCCGAGCGTAGCGTCGCTGCGTATGTACTTGATGGCGCAACGCCAGAGCTCGGTGCGGGCTTTGGGGGTGTCTTCGTTGTCGGCGTTCGTGAAGAGTCCGGCAACCCGCGTATTCATCGTGGACTCGGGGGCAATGATATTGAAGGCGGCAACATTATTCTTGATGTACACCTCTTTCCGTATCACTTTGGCACGTGCAGCCGCGGCCGTGGCGTTGTTGTTGCATCAGATGATGAGGAAGATGGGCCCCTTGTACGTGGAGGGCCCCCTCGAGGTCGTCTCGTTGTCGTCGGCTATGGTGGCAGGGGCGCGTGATACCTTGCACCACCCCGCAGGTCCTTCGTCCTTGATGCACTTGTGGAGCTGGTCCGTGAGGTCGGCGATGCGGCTGTTGTGCACCTTGCTGCCCAGGAAGGTGACGGCGAGCAGGTGGTGGCGAGGGTCCCTCTTGATGGCGGCGATGATCTCCGGGTTGACATTGTTGTAGATGACTGGGTCGGAGATGACCAGCCGTTCCCATGCCCCAGGGCTCGGCTGGGTGGTGTTAACAGACCATGTGTTGTCTTCTGCATTGCGCTCGTCAGCGGGGATGAGGTGAAGGTGTGGGTTCAGGTGGGCGTCGCTGGTGGGTGCTTGCGCGGCTTTGTCAAGGTCAGTGTTGCCGCTGACGGCAACCTGCTGCTGTTGTGCCGCGTGTGTGGCGCGCTCCATGACGTGCCGTTGCTGGGCTAGCTTGGCTGCGAGCCTGGCGTCATCTGCTCTCCGCGCAGCGGCGGTGGCAGCAGTGGCAGCAGTGGCAGCGGCGGCGGCTGCGTCAGCAACCCGGGCGAGTGCGGCTGCGTGCCCGGCGGCAGCGGCGGCGTCCCAGGCGAGTGTGTCTGCGTGTTTGGCCTCCTGGGTGGGGTTGTTCCAAATGAAGGGGTGCCCGTCCTCGCCCTCGACCTGCATCCTCTCGAAGGCTGCGGGTTCGGGGTTCGGGGCAGGACCTTCCTCAACGTCGGACATCGCATCGTGTTTGGCCGCTGTTTGCGCAGGGGGGTTGGTCATCCCCGTGTCTTTGTTGTCAATGGACATCACGATGTGCCCTGCTTGTGCTCCGTGGTTCTTGATGCCGATGTTGACGGCGGCGGTGGACTGGGTCATGCCATTGGTTGTGGTTGCGAGGGGGGCGTTGTTGGCCGGGAGAGTCAGGGCCTCGAGCGCCGCATCAAAGGTGCGGGCGTCAGCGGCGCGAGTGCCATTGGGGTCCAGGGTGGGCGCGATTGCGCTTGCCGCGGCCGTTCCACGCGCATCCGGGGGGGGCTCTTGTGAAGGTGCAGCGGTGTCTGTTGTGGGGATGTTGGGAGCGGCGGCGACGGCGGTGCTAGGCTTCGCCTTAGTGGCATCCGCGTACGAGAGTGGTGCGGTTGTGGTAGTAGCAGTTGCCTCGGGGTTGCTATCCTGGTGGTCTGCTATTGCTTGTAAGCTTTTTTTGTTGTATTTCTCAGGTGCGGTCCATATGTTCACCGTCGCGGACTTCCCCTTCCTCGAGGTAGCTGACTTCGATGTCTGTCTCGTGGTGGCCGGTCTCCAGGAGGCCGCCGGCGAGGCTGCGTGCGGGCGTGGGGGACTCGCTCTGTCCGCGGCGTTGGCGTCTTCCGTGTGTGGAGCTAGGCGAGGTGCCCTGTATTGCGCCCAGAATCAGGTGTTGGCGTGTGGGTGATCCAGATTCCGCACGGAAGACGTCCGCGGCCAATCTTCCCGGGCTTGCGGCTACGGCCCTGCCAGAACCGGAGATTTTGCGCTGTGCGGGCGAGGTGCATTCCGTGTTCTAGCAGAGCGGGGGGAGGAACAATGTGGCATCGTGTGTGACAGATTCACAGGCCATTTTCTTATTGGGGCTTGTGTCGGGGCTCACGTCGTCGTTGCCGCGTGCGGTGTTGGCGATGCCATTCGGTGTTTCTTCCATTCAATGCTTAGCGCTTAGTTGTGCGTGGATGTGGTAAGGAGTATTTTGAGAGTCGTCTGTTCTGATCGCTGTTATGAGGGCCCTGTTTGGCGGCCTATGTAGTTGCATGTGCTGTGTTTTTTTTGGGCCAGAGAAGGGGACGGGCTTCGGGGCGGCGTCGTCAGTCATGGTGGGCGGTGGAGAGGACATGCCAGTGGCGGGAGGAGCATGCCCGAGGGCCTTTTCTCTGGGTAGTTTCTCATTATGTTGCAACATTTCTATAATTACAGAGTCCTGACTCCGCGGGGATGACAATTTCTATTGTTGGTGCCTTCTGGCGTCGCCCTCTACCGGGGCACGTCCACGACCGTGGTGGGGAGGACAGGCAAGTCCCCCCCGCTGCCTACAGCAGTGGGGAGGCCCCGGGACGACTCCATCACCAAAGAGATGGTGGTGGTATGAAGTCACGGGGCCTTCTCTCCCGATTCCGATGTTCAAGTTGTTGCGTTCTGTTACGCTCAAGACTTATGATTTACCCTTCTTGCGCTTAAGCCGTACTTAGTTTTTCCTGACGCTCACCTCCACGTGTTTTTTCAGGCGCTAAAACTGTACAATTGCTCACTGAAGCCGTGCATGTCATCCGGCTTAGGGGTCACAATGACCATTAACACTTGGCACAGACCTAGACACGCCGTACGGTGCGGCACAGAGGTGCGGTGACCAGGCGGATGTATATAGGCAGGTTTACTGCGGCTCAAATCTGATCCGACCCCCGAGACTAAGCGCTTGTAAGTCATCTTTACGTAGAGTAAACAGCCAATAGGTTGATAAACAGGCTCACGAAGCATCTGGACGACGGGGTATATAATGGGTCTTTTGCTCAGGGGATCTTCTTAATATGGCGACTTCTAACGATTCCCTCCAAGCTCTTAACATCTCCATAGTCGGTGCAGGTATTGCTGGGCTGACAGCGGCCATCGTACTCAGAAGGAATGGATATCTTGTCCAGGTCTGTGCATCTTCTCTTATTTACATAATGCTGATCCATCCTCAGGTCTTTGAGGCATCCGAAATAAAGACCGAAATAGGTGCTGCTCTTGGTGTGCAGCCCAATGTGCTGCGTGTCCTGGATCACCTCGGAGTTTCTAGGACCAACCTTCGAGGTGTCCCACATACCGAGGTGTGTTTCAGCCTTGTCTGGTCTAGATAACACTGATTTTCTAGAATATAACCTTCGACTGTGAGACGGGGGAGGGAATAGCCAGCCCATTCTCTCCGGCTCGGACGGAAAAACCCGTACATGAGAATTTTGCCCGTTAGTTGCATCGATGAAATGCTATCTCAGGGTTTACTTTCCCACTGGAGCGATCTGCACAACGAACTAAGGCACCTCGCGATGGGTGAGGGTGAAGACCCACCAGTCAAAGTCCACCTTGGATCCAAAGTTGTGGCGTGCGGTGCCAAAAAGGGAACATTAACCTTGAATAGCGGGAAGGTCGTCTAGGCCGATATTGTCTTTGGGGCAGATGGAATCAATGTACGCATATGATTTTTCACTTGAGGGGGCCACTAACATTTAACAAGTCGGTTGTATGTACTGAGATCCTTCACGGGGTTGAAAAGGCATCTGCATCGAGTTGGTCTTGCTTCCGCGCCGTTTTTGAGGCTCGGTTACAGTAATTCCCAATCTGGAGCGGATTACCGCGGGGATACCTGGAACACGAAGTATCCGCATGAAGGAAGGGCCGTTTCGATTCATTTTGAAGTACCCTTGTCGAAGTGGAAGTCTTATCAGCTTTGTGAGCTTTTTCACGAACTCGGCCGAAGATGAAGCAGGTACGTACCCAGAATTAGAATTTCCTCAGAGTCGACGTTATTCACAGACTGCATAAAACATAGGCTGGACATCGAAGGCATCTCGGAAGGAAATTATGGAGAAGTTCGGCGACTGTCACCCCAAGTTTTTGCGTATCTTGGACCTGCCGGCTCACAGCCCTATTCAGAAGTGGAAATTGCGGGTATTGCCCCTCTTACCTACATGGATCCGTGAACGAGCAGCCCTCATTGGCAATGCCGCTGAAAGGGGACCTCACGTTCTGTGAGAGAAAACACCGGAGCGGCCGGAATTTTAGAGTTTTCAACCAAGTCGGTGCGGCACCGGAAAGTGCCGGTGATTGGTCAGCAATCACGGACATGGCGAAACCAACCGAAAAAGTCGGTGTATTCGATGGTACGGGCAGTGCAGAAGGAAACCATTGTAGTAACACAGCATGGGGACATGCTGTGCATCAACAATGGTGGAGTTCAATGAGAGGGTGCACGAGGAAGGACAATGCCGAGTAATTAAAGTTGAACAATGAGTGACGATCACGTGATGACATCTGATCTCCAACGAAACACGTCGCAAATGAGTTTGGACGTGTAACTCGGGGTCCGGGACCGTGTTTCGAGTCAGGATGACTCAGAAATGTGGTGCTGGGAGTCATAGGGGACGATATAAGTGCAAAATGGCCAGCGGGACAATGGTTGAACATTGTGCATAGCCTTGGCCATGAGGTTACTAAACAAATTGGGCGGGGACTTGCCCGTTCTGGGGTGGAAAATCTCTTAAATATAGGGGTGCAGGACTGCACTCGGTTATTTCCTACCAAGAATTGCAGGAGATGGCAAGTATTTACTGGTACAAACAAGTAGGGTATAAAATGGTGTTGAAATATAGGAGATAAATATACAACTACGCCCGGGTTTTCTACCTGTGTCTTCCGGACTCTCTTGCTGTGTGTTTGAACGGAACAATATACGGAACAAAAGTCGAACGTACGGTTATATTCTGAATTGCACCAACTGTATATTTTAGTTGGAACCCCCGAACTTGCGCGCAAAACGAACGTGTTGGAAAGTTGAATCTCGAAGGACTTGGGTTGGAAGGTTTTGGGGTTTTGGTTTTACTTGCTGCTGGTCAGCATTTGGTTGGGTTGGGTTGGTTTGGAGTTTTTGAGGTTCACCGATAAACACGCGTCTAGCGTTTCACCGCCCATGCCACACTAACGCTCCTCGGCCAAGGCGCGGGGATGGCCGTTGAGGAGGCTGGCGCGCTCGGGTGTCTGTTACCTCTCGGAACTAAACCGGAAGACATCCCGGCCAGGCTCAAAGCGTACGAAGATATCCGGAAGCGGAGAGGGGACTTTGTGAATACAGAGTCGGTAAACCAGGTATTCCGAGTTGGTGACAGCATGTGGTTTGGCAGATGTAAGCAACAGATGCTTCAAAGCCAGCCCACACCACTCACTGTATATTTTATTCGCCAGCCGAAGAGATCCACAGTTACCTCCGCGATTATTCAAGCTTCCCAAGACTGCTATGAGCAGTGGTTTGGCAACTGAGCGCTCTCGATGGACTTGGAGTCCGTTAGACAAATACTCTGTATGTTTCCAACTTTTTGAACATATGGTTGAAATTGTCACGTGCCAGATCGCGGGAACTTTCGCTGCCAGCATTCAAGAGTCAGCATCGCTCAAGCATCGCTTGATAGCTTTTGCCTACTCCGGTCGTCGAACTGACGATATTCTCCCGATCTTTGCCGGTACATGTATCATTTCAGCCGCAGCCGCCGGGAAATTCGCCCCTCGTCGAATGCTGGCAGATAAGCTGAATGGCTTACCTAGGCCTGAAACTACTATTCGTTGCTCTGGATCGTTTCGAGTTGCAGTACTATTATTACTCTGAGTCCATATTTTGGTTCGCTCATAACCTCCAGCTCCTCAAATTGAAAAAGGCCGCGTATATGACACAGTAACTCAGGTGAGTAGTATAGGTGACAACATAAAGAAGCGCGCGTTCACATCTCGTTCCGCTGCATCCGCAAAACCGGGTTTATTTACCCGTCGACTCGCGAGAAATGCGTCACACATCCGATTTAACCGTTGGGAGTAAGCGAGTATATGTCATTTCACACAGTTGCAGATGGCGGACTCGGCTCAGGCATCTGAACGCTACAGATATATAAGGGGCTTTGCCCCGTGGATCTCTTCAAGATGGCGATTCCCAACGACTCCCCCAACGCTCTCAATGTCTCCATAGTCGGCGCAGGCATTGCCGGGCTGACGGCAGCCATTGCCCTTCGAAGGAATGGTCATTTTGTTCAGGTCGGGACCCGTTCATCTCCGGGGCCTTTCAGAGCGCTGATCGACTCTAAGGTCTTCGAAACATCCGCCGTTAACACTGAGATCGGTGCTGCTATTGGTGTGCAACCCAATGCGCTGCGTGTACTGGATCACCTCGGGATTTCGACAGACAAATTGAAGGGCATTGAACATTTTGGGGTACGCTTCGACCTTGATTTTTCCGACCCACTCTGACCTGCCTAGCATATAACCTTCGACGCCAAGACGGGCGAGGGTACAACCGCCCGTTTTCCTCAGAATGGGACTGAGAAACCCGTATGTGAAAATCTGACGATCAGTTTCAACACTGATTAGTATGCTTTCGCAGGGCTTGCTTTGCCATCGGAACGATCTGCACAACGAGCTCAAGCGCCTCGCGACTGGAGAAGGCGAAGGCCCACCTGCTAAAATTCATCTTGGATCCAGGGTTCTGGCGGGCGACGCCGAAGAGGGAACGATAACCTTGGAAGGCGGGAAAGTCGTTCACGCCGATCTCATCCTCGGCGCCGATGGAGTCAATGTACGTGCAAATTCCCGTTCTTTTGGCGGTACTGATTATCCCTTAAGTCTGTTATACGTACTGAGATCCTCGGAGGCGCTGTAACAGCACCCTCGTCCGGTCTTTCCTGCTTCCGCACCGTTTTTGAGGCACAGACGTCGGAAATCCCCGAGCTCGAGTGGCTTACCGCTGAGGTATCTGGCACACGAAGTGCCATCGTGAAAGACGGGCCATTCCGCATGTTTTTGATGTATCCCTGCCGAAATGGAAGTCTCATCAATTTCATCGCCTTCTTTACGGACTCGCCTGGGGATGAGGCAGGTGCGCAGCTCGAACTCATCCATGGAAGTTGAAATTATTCACTGTATTATATAAATACAGGCTGGACACCGACGGGATCTCGGGAGGAGATCATGGAAAAGTTCCCGGATTTCCACCCTAAGCTCTTGCGTGTCTTGGACCTACCATCCCACAGTCCGATTCATAAATGGAAACTGAAGGTATTACCTCTTCTACCCACCTGGATCCGTGGACAAGCAGCTCTGCTCGGCGACTCTGCGCATGCCACTATGCCATTCCTCGCTCAGGGCGCTGGAATGGCAATTGAAGAGGCTGGGACCATCGGGTGTTTGTTACCTCTCGGTACTCGACGGGAGGACATCCCGGGAAGGCTCGAGGCGTATCAAGATATCCGGAAATACAGAGGAGATTACACGAGCGCGGAATCCGTCAAACAAGTTTCGCGCCTGACCAGTAACAATGCGTGGTTCCAGAGTAGGTGGATATATTAAATCCCGTCCCCTACACTTATTTCTGTTCACCAGTTCGAGAAGTGCAGGCTTACCTTCGGGATTATGACGCAATCAAAGTTGCCCAACAATGTTATGAGGAGCGTTTTGGGAAAGAATCTCCCTCGAAATAGCTCAGTCAAATCTACATTTAGACACCGCATTTGGGATTGCTTATTCTCATTTTTCAACTTAAACTTGGCTTTGAACTTTGGTTGAAATTATGACGTGGAAGTCCGTGAGAGATTCAAAATTCTTGGATCTTGATACACGCCAGTGCCAGTCAGCTCTCATTGATTTATTCGGAGTCAAGGCTTCTTCAGATTGCGTGGGCGATAATTTGTGCATTTATTGGATTGAATGGCGCTTCGGCATACTTGGCTGTGTGAGGTGTACAGTATAGCGATGACAGCCTGGTGCCTTGGAATGTTCAATTTCATGTTAACATGTTGCTGGCGGACCGTAGTCGAGCACCCAGACAATAAAAAGGCGGTGCAACCCACGTTCGGGTGAATTTTGCTGCTTCCCTAAAGTAAGGATGTATACTGCATAGCGCAGCGCGTCCGACAAGCACCAAGATGGGTCTGGCACTGGAACGCCTTTGAGTAAAACCATTGCCATTCCGTTTGCTATTGCCAACTACTACAACTTGCAAGGGTCCGAATTGAGATGGCTCATGATGGATCAAAGTATAATTATTCCTTCAAGGATGGATCATGGAGTACGATTCGCGAAAACGGGAACGAGCTGGATTTCGATGCAGATACGACTCGTACGCATCTCGAGTTACATATACCTGAGTACCTTGTATTCCGTCCGACGTGTCCGTGCCTCCCGAACAACTCACAACACCCCGAGGAACAAAAGCCCCCGCTTCGCAAGCGCCACGGCCTCCTCCAAGTCCCGCCCGTCGCTCGCGCTCCAGCGCACGTCCGGCTTGAGCTCCTCCGCGGGCATCCCGCTGCGGATCGCCGTCTCGAACGCCGACTTGCGCGCGTTCAGCAGCGCCATGCGCCGCGGGTCCGAGTGCCCCGTGAAGACGACGAGCGCGGTGCGCGGGGGGAGTGCGGCGTAGAGCGTCTTGAGACGCTGGTCGAGCGCCTGCAACACTGGGTCGAGCACGTCGGGCCCGGGCGTCGGCGCGAGCTCGGGAAGGGGGGCGCCCGCTTCGGGCTTCGGTGCTGCCCCTGAGACCATGCGTCAAAATGGAGAGGAAGAAAGAATAAACAGTGAAATGCACGTACAGCCCAAGACGTTCGCTAGCGACATGAAGCGCCCGAAGACAAAGTGGTGCGACGGTACGGCCTCCAGCAACCCCTTGAGCACATCATCATCGTCCTTGCACCCGACCGCAGTCGTCGCCTTGCTCCCGTGCATCACCGCCGGGTTCCCGATGTCCACCACGGCCGCGCGGTGCTTCTCCGCACGTTTCGTCGAGCGCGCCATGCGCTCGAAAATGGACTCGTAGTCCGTCTTGAACTCGCCGAAGCCCGGGCCCGCCTCGATCTTCTTCTGCAACAGCTCGAGACAGGCGCGCGCATCCTCCTCGGGGTCGTGCCCGCCCTCGCCGCCAGTTTGGATGTCCCGCCCACACCACTTCTTCGTGAGCCACGCGAGCCCGGGCTTGAGCGGCCGCCCGCGCGGATGGTGGTACAACACCGCCGTGTCGATGCACAGCGGGTGGCAGAGCTTGAGCGCCTTGAGGTCCGACTCGAGCGAGTGCCCGATGAGGATGGGGGTGAGGAAGGGCGCGGAGGGGGTGCCGCTGGCGGCGAACGGGTTGGCGGCGGGCGGAGAGAGAAGGCGGAGGAGGTGCGCCTGGACTTGGGCGAGGGTCGTCGTGACGGGGCCCAGCTGCGTGGCTGTTATGCCGGACCATCTGAACAGAATTTAGCTTGGACAGCGCTGGGGGAGAAATGCTGCTCACCGTGTCAGGTAATCGAGGATGGGTTTCGACGGCTTGACGAGCTGGTCGTAGACCACGGCCCCGGAATAAAAATCGATGAGACAGGCTCGCGTGAGCTCCTTGCCGTCCTCGGTCAGGCACTGAAGCGGAATAACGGTCAGACGAAGCCCAGCTGGGATCTCGGATGGACGTACCATCTCGCAATCGATGGAATACACCATTCGTTTCGGCCCTTTAACAGGGCCGTCTAATAGAGAAGGCTTCGCCTCCTCGGGTGTCTCGATCCAGCCCTCTGGCTTCTGGAAGATGTCGGCCGCATATGATGGGATGGGGTACTCATTTTCGGCCATCTGTTCAAGCGTGAGCAGGTATTGCGCTGGATCTTTTTCGCGCGTACGTTGGGCTGTGCGGCAAAGTCAGCGTCAGCGAAGGCAGCAAGTCCTAACACGCACTGTTGTTTTGGTTGCTCGCGCGCTTCTTCATCTCGGCCGCGGTGATGGGGCCTTGGAAGAACGCAGTCAGGATGCTGTGCATGCGGGTCTGGTCGCCTGGCGCGCGGGTGGGGCAGGCGTGGCTGAAGGTAGAGGCGATGAACGGAAGGGCAGAGGCAGAGCCGGGAGCAGGCAGAGGAATTGAAATAGGGATGTTTGGATTGGAGGTAGCAGCAGTAGGGAGCGGCGGGAGGCCCAAGAGTTCCGGCGTCAATCCTGGAATCAGAAGAGTGACGACTTTCTGGATTAGAGACGAGTCCTTCACGGTATCAGTAAGAGTAAGAAGAACTGCTGAGAATGAAGTGCACATTTATGCGGAGCCAATTCGGGGTGGCTCCTTCGGCCGTTAGATGCAAAACGAGATCTCTGACGTCCTGGGCAGTCGCTGAGCACAACTCGCAACACGATAGCTCCACGACCTACCTCGATACCTATCGCATGATTCCTCTTGACGATCTCGCTGTTGGCATACATGAATCGCGGCTGCGTCGACTTGGGAAAGTCAGCGGTGCCCATGTATGCTCCACCGACACGGTAGCTCACATCCGTCTTGACCTCCTGCTTCTGAGTCTTTTTCTGTTTCCGCTTTTCAACCTTGGTCCATCCTTCCGAGTCTTCCGCATCCATGTTCTGGGTCTTGGCCTTTTTATTGGATCTCTTTTCTGCGACTGGTGAAGTCGGCTGAGAGCGTTTCATTTTTTGGAGCTGGGGAGCCTAGTCCAGTGTTCCCTGCCGCTGCTTGTCTCGCTCTGCGGTGGAGAATTGTTGGCGGATGCAGGCAAGATGCAGGGAGAAATTTGCAGAGTCACATCGTGACATCAGATGAATTAAGTTAAGTGACTCGGCAATTGCCGCTAAGCCTTCAAGTTGGACGCGTCGCGCACGCGCCCTTCTTGAAGTCTTCCAGACTGGTTTAGACTTGGCCAGGCCCTTCAAGGATTATAATTACGTCTCAAGTTATTTCAATCATATCCAAGTCTCCCCGCTCAGTCTGCTCGAAACGAACTTCCTCACACTGCAGCACCGTACTTACGGAGGAGGAGGAGAAGGAAGATGGCGACGGAGCCAAAAAATGAGGGGAAGGACACTTCGGGCGCTGCAATATATAGCAGTCGAGGTCGTGAGCTCAGACACCCCTCGCTCCCAGGACACGCCGCAGACTTGCTCGCCGAACGAGCGCTCGGCCGCAGAAGTGACGCTGAGTGTTTCTAGTGAGCTCGTTTCGCAATCAGAGGGAGTTCAGGCCGATGAATCTGCAGTCGTTGCCAGTGATGTACCCAAGGGAGCTTAAGACCCGCGTCGCAGACATCCTCAACACGCCGCTCGAGGTGAAATTGAGTAGTACGCCGGTGGAGCACTGGAGCTTCTCTTGTGGATTTTGTTCGCAGGCGTATTGGTGGCGATCATGGGCGCGGCGCTCGCCGTCGTGTGGAGTCGCGGACAATAAGGCTCGGTATATTTATTTACGGCACGTACATATTTTGTCAAGTGAGGATACTTGGAGAGCGTAGTCAGAATCAGGATCCTAGTTATTCACATCTTCCGAACGAATCGTCCGCAGAAGACAGCAGGAAGCTGGAGCGTAGGGAAATGACGAGTGCGAGCGGAAGGAGTGCAGCGACGATCACGGTCAACGACATCGACCAGTGGCCGCAGAAGCAGCATCGCGCACCCACACGTTCTCGGGAGCACGCGGAACGGCGAGTCTGTGCGGGGTGGGCATAACGCGCCGCAGCGGCAGCGTCGTGCCGGGGGAAACCAAAACGGCAATATCGTGTGGCTGTGGAGCCTCGAAATGCTTCATTCAATGACTCATCGATTGTGACGAGCATGATCACCCAGGGCAGCTCCGAACACAGGCACAGAAGCCCATGCCCACCCTCCTCCTTCCCCCGTCCTGGCTTCTCCATTGGTAAAAAGGATAGCAAGCACGGCTCGTTTTCTTGTCTCTGCGCGGTGCACAGCCACACCTGTCGAATTAATTCAAGTTCGTGCCTGGGCTGGAGGGAAGCCGCGAAGATGCGAGAAGGTGAGCCACGTTAGTGTCCCTTTAGCATCGAATTGTCAGTTCCCGCGCGCCCAGGCGCTCGCGCGGGATGGACGAGTTCAGCGACGCGCATAACCCAGAAAAATCCATGATTCATTTGGGACGATGCCGGACCTTTGCGCTATGGAATGGCGCCAAGGACATCGTCCATATGAAGGAGTGCTCTAACCCCGCCACCGACATCCCCATCCCGTCTTGTCGACCCTGACGTCGGCCGACCATCGACACGGTCGACACCCGAGTCATTGTGCACAATATAGCTCGACTTCCTCCGAGTCCCAAGCGATGGACATGACACCATCCTTTTTTTTAAGGCCTCTCGCTCGTATCTCGCGCCGCAGGCACACACTGCCTCATTTTGCACGCGGCATTCCTTGAATCTTGCCAATCAAAATCCCAATTCGTGTATCTTCGTTCTGAGTTCCCCATGGGGCTTCCGACCACCGCTGTACCAGGCTGTACCCCGCTGTAAATACCACCGCCGCGGTTTATAGCTGCTTCGGCGATTCTTCGCCGGCCGTCGACTGTGCCGGCTGGATAGACGCCTTGCAATTACATACTCGGTGTATTCTGGGATGCCACAAAGCTGAGATGTGAATTGGGATCCGACAAAGCACTGATTTGATGTTTTCTGTCAGCAAAAGCTGTGAATTAGCGCCTGCTTGATCTGTACCTCCACTGTCATCCGCCTCTCCCTCCTCCCTCTCCGCTCCCTCTAAGATGGATCCTATAACAGCCGTTACAACAATCATCACACTCGCGACCTTTATCAAAGACCTCATCGACGTTGGACAGAGTATCAAGCGCTCGATCGACCAGGCACGGAATACTTTCCTTCTTATTCGAGCGTCGGCTGAGGCAGAACAGGTCCGGGATAATCGACGCCGCATCCGTGATCTGACGGATGATATTCTCTCAACACTCGCTAAACTGGCGGACCTTTCCCGGATGAACGAGGATACATTCCAGGCACCTGCGCAATTAAGCGCTCTCGGGGATCTCAAGGCGTGAGTCTGGTCTGCTCGAGATTCGTCTTTCGTACAAAAAATCCACGCAGGGACATGCTAAACGTTCTTTTAATATGCACCAAAATATCTCCCGTGGAACGCCGGCCGGGCTTTCGCGGCATCGGGTCTCAAATCAAGGTTTGGATAAAGCGGGATGATGTCGAGGCTGAAATTCGGCGTCTGAAGAAGCATGTGAACAAGTGCTATCTTCAATTCACGGTAAGGATTTCTTGCTCTTCCGAATGCCTGTGCTTATAAATGACAGGCATTCTCGGCTGCTCGCATCGAGCAAACAACTGCTCGTGTTGAAGAAACCGCCGACCGAACTGAAAACACCACCCTACGCGTCGAACACAGGTTAATTGTGAACCACGTCGAAAACCAAATAACACTGCGGCGGTTCGAGGGCCTGATGGCGCGAGTCCTTCTTGAGACTCCATTCGGTCAAAATGTGATGAACCAAACGATTGGAATACTGGAATCTGTAGGCGATATCCATCGATATTATTTCAAGATACCTAATGCAGCTGTTCAAGGATACGACACACCAAACGGTCGAGTTCCAGTATCTTTCCACGGAGGCCTTGCATTTGGTTGATTCCCTTCAGCAACGCACTTTCGTCCTTGACAAGCCTCCTTGGGATGGCACTGGCTTGGTGCTGCCATTATCCGAATCTCCCAGACATATTCTGTATCGAATCCTTGGGGTGTTGGTCCAAATCAATGACTACCCCCGAGAACTTTCTTTCACGACCGTGCTAGATGGTGTACTCCACCTTGGCAACTCCTTTTCTCGTCTGGGAATGTACTCAGAAGCGACAACCTGGTATCTCATGATCATCCGGATCCTTCACCGGTTGACCGGCGGAGTTTTTAATTCGCGGGTTTTAGCAAACCTCGCCAGTTCGTCCATTAACCTCTCGGAAGGATATCAAGATCAGTTGCGGTGGGATCTTGCCACAGAGACCAGCCAACAAGCTATGGAGCTGTGCCGCTTGTGGCAGGAGAACTCCCCTGATTTAGATCACTCCGCCCTACTCGCAACGATCCTGATCACCCATTCGAGGAACCTATGCGCGACTGGCCAGCCCGAGGCCGCCATTCCCATCGCCGAGGAAGCCGTTGTGGTGTGTCGTGAAATGGCCGGGAAACTCCTCGAGTGCGATTGCGAAACATGTTCTTGGAGTGATGAAGATGAATACAACGCAGGGAAATTCTCTCAGGCATTTTTTGTCCTTGCCAGGGCCCTTTCAATTACCGGCCGACATCTTGAAGCATACGACGCCTCAAGGGACGGGTTTCAGGCCGTTCTCCGGTTTTCTGGCCGTATATATGCTCCTCGAGGAGATGATATCGACGCTTCCGTCGATCAAATATGCAAAGCCGCGGAGGAGGGTGGCTTTGCCCTCGCCATGCTTGCGGACAGCGTGATTTTATTCCGCGATCTTTACCGCATATACCCGGGCATATTCTCCTCCCAATTCCTTCGGCTCCTTCACGCGCATGCATATTTTCTCCAGCAGTCTTCTCCAGATTTTCGCAATCTGCGTCTCTTCCTGGAACCTGATTCAAGCTCGCCACCACCGGTGCTAAACACATCCAGCGATTTTATCGACGACCTCATCCAATGTGGGGGGATCATCGAGGATGCCATCCAAGCATTTTATATTCGACCCTTGGATCAGGTCTTTCCCTTGATAACAAGCTTTTTCATCACACATTTCGATCAAGCCATTAGCGCCCTTCGCGAGGTTACATCCAAGTCTATGCATCCGAGCTCATACACCGTCCTGGAATGGGTCCTCGATGATATTTCGAGTGAACTGCTACCGGTCGTCACGCCTGCTCAGCAGTCAGTCCTGCTGGAAATAACGACAAACGTGGTCGGGGACGTCCGCCCAGTCGCAAGGAACGCGTCTTCACACAGCACAAGGGAATTGTTTCTCGATATGCTATGGTGCTTGTTCTGGGAATTCTGGGTGCTCGGGTTGCTCAGTGACGCCAAATCAATATGTGATGAAGCGCTTGAATGCCTTCGCGGCAGCCCCAGTAAACCGGATGATGAACATCTGGCCAGGCTACGCCGATGGTCTGTGCGCCGTACTTTCGTCTTGTGCGACATGGCCCACATTCCGGAGGCAATCGAAGCGGCACAGGATGCGAAGACAGTTTTCATGGAGGGCACCGGAGGTGTCGCAGTTTTAAATTATTGCATGGTTCGCCAGCAGATTCTTCAACGGACCGGGCGAAGCCGAGAGGCAAAGGCACTCCTCGGCAATTTAGCGTTCGAGAAGACCGATGATAACGCGGATATTCGCTGCTATCCTCGCATTCTACTGGCGGATCTAGCGACCGTTCGGGGACAAGTGGGGCAGCTTGAAAAAGCTCTCGGAGACGCAGAAAGAGCAGTCTCGGCTTGTCGGGGAGACGTGGATGATGGTGATGTCAAGGGATTTATAAAACACGCTCTCATTCATGCGCTTACAACACTATCAAACTGCTTAGCCGCAGTTGGAAGAGACGGCGAGGCCCTCGCAGCTGCCGAAGAAGCAACCTCGATATACACCCTTGGCGCGCCGCACATGTGGAAGGACTTTATGTTTTCACTTCGACGTCAAGAGTTGGGAGCGAACACCTTCCATTCACTGTCACTTCGACTGGTGACCTCCGGAAAACTAGAAGAAGCACTTTCGAACGTCGAGAAGGCCACAGAATTGTATCGCGAATGTGTCTTATTGGCGCCTAGACATCTCCCTACCCTCGCGACCAGCCTTCAGCACCTGGGTTCCATGCATGGGAGTGTTGGAAACCTAGCCGAGTCGACCTCCGCCTGCGCGGAAGCCGTCAGCATCTTACGGAACGTCGCAGATACGGAGACGTACTTTCTCCCGGCTCTCGCTGGAGCCTTGGACCAACTCGCGGGGTACTATTCGGAAAGAGGAGACGCCGAGGCCGCTTCAAAAACAACCTCCGAGATCATCGAGGTTCGCAAGAGGATCGAGCTTTTGTCTCCCCAGCCAGATTTTCTGTTTTCGGAAATTGAGATGGATTCAGACGAGGGCGCTGGGGAGACTGCGACGGAATCGGAGGATAATAGTGTGGCCGCTAGCGCCGATCTTCTCTCGAGCCAGCAGACGTTCTCTCCCGCCAAGCTCTCTCAGCCGTGCGCGATTTTGATCCAAGGAGACACTCAGGAGGAGCATGCGGGCAGGGAGACAGTTAATCCCGTACAGGCCCGGGTGGCAAGCATACTCCGCACCCCGTTGGAGGTCAGACTGAGCAGCACGCCTATGGATATCCTCTGGTGGATGTTGGTCGCAATTTTGGGTGTCGCCCTTGCCGAGTCGTGGAGTCGTGCACCATGAATATTGTATATTTTTAATAGACGTAGGTAATTTTTCTTGCAGGACCTAGTTTGAAGCAAGTTAGATGTGTGAGGGGAGCGAAAAGTAATATTCCTTGGCGTAGAAACTAAAGTTAGTCATCCCCACTAGTCATCCCCACATGTAGACTACTACATGCGACCCAAAAAATAAATACTCCAGCCATTGCCAGTAGATTCCGAAGTCCCACTCGACGTCGGAACGGCGTACATAAGTATGAGCAGAGCAGCGGCAAGGACCAATAGGCACCGTGTGCCGATTCCGGACTGATCCGCCTCGTAGGTCTTCACGGCGATGTTCTCTGCTGTTCTTTTGGTTTAGTTCCGGGTCCGATGGTCTCGCGTCAATCTCAAGGTCTCCGAGCTGTCTTTCATACTCGAGGCGTACGTACCCCGGTCCCCCGGCGCTTATTGTCCTTAAAATACGGACGCCACTGCGTCACGCCAGTCTCCAGACGCAATAAATACTTTTCTGGCTCTCAAAATAGGCGCTAATAGCCTCGAAGTCTCTTCCTCTCCAGCTGAGACCACAGCCGTCTACCGATCCTCCCCACGATGCTGCTTCTACTAGTCATTACTCACCTCTGGAGGAAATCCAGCCATGCGCACGGGCACACCCTCCATCCCAGAGCGACGGCTGACCACTGCGACGATATAAACAGCTGTCGGCGACTGTTTGATATCGTCTGGGGCTGCCTCGCGACCATTTTCGCATGTACTTGGGTCTCTGTACACCTGAATGTACCTCCGCCCAACCAGAGTCGGCTTTCCCGATTCGGCCGAAGACTACGGATGATGTTCCTCGCCGTCATTGCGCCGGAGCTGATGGTTGCGTTCGCAGCTAGACAGCTTTGGGTGGCTCGGCTCTTTGCGACAGGTTCGGATGCCTGTGTATTTTTCCGGAAACAATCCTTACTCTACGCAGAATTTGAGTTATCACTCACACATGGTTTCTTCATCTCTATGGGCGGTTTTGTGTCGCGTAACGGCCATCATCCCATTGCTACTATGAAGCAACTCGAAGACAGGCCCCAATACCTCGAGGATATACGGCAGCTCGAAGCGGAAGATATCATGGACCGGAGCAAAGGAGACGCGCTATCCAAAGGTGTGGCGCTTGCTCAGGGCTTGTGGTTCGCCACACAATGTCTCGCCCGTGTTTCCCAACGGCTTTCCGTAACCGAACTCGAAGTCGCGACGCTGGGGTTTGCCGTGCTCAACGTCTTCATCTGGCTGCTTTGGTGGTATAAACCTCTGGATGTTGACCGAGCCGTCCCCCTCGGTACTGACGAGGAGGACCTGTACGAGTTTGAACTCGTTCCCCGCCGACGGTATCTCCGTCTATTGGGAGAAATATTGATTGGGGAATACACCGATTACAATCCGACATCTTCCACCGCAGTACCCTCATTTTGGTCCATGGAACGGGACCATACTGCGTTCAGCACAATCGTCACCGTCTCTCATTTTACCGAGGGCTTAGTCGGGACCATTTTTGGCGCCATTTATTGTGCAGCCTGGAACGCAAGCTTCCCCTCGGTCGTCGAAATGTGGCTATGGCGGTCCTCCTCGCTAGCCGTTGCTACGATCCCTGCAGTGATGGTTTTAATACCTGCATGGCGTTTTTTATGCGGCAACTTGATCAGGAGTATATCTCCTGGTGTATGGAAATATTATTGGGTCGGGAGGCGCTCGGAGACACTGAGCACGTTGGCATGGGTAGTCGTCATCGTCTTCAGCCCGATCTATATTCTCGCCCGCATTTGCCTCCTCGTACTTCAACTGATCACTTTACGAGACCTCCCGCCGGGCGCTTTTGTCGATGTGGACTGGAGCGGCTTCCTCCCACATACTTGACAGGTTTCCGTTCCAACTTCCATATTGGTTTTAAAACTTGTACGACTATATTTATTGGGAACTCGCACCTACTGCGTACATCGTCCTCGTATATGAAGTGCATCATCCTATCTCCAACTTCCGCAAGCATGAATAAAACCTGCACACGGGCGCATTTTAAAATTGAACCATGTTTCGCTAGCAAGCACCGGAGCTCGTCGACGATATGTACGCTGTTGATTTTACTAGTACTGAGGATGGCTGGCCGCGGTGGTCAGGTCCGAAAAATATTTGATGGACTGAGTACTGAGTATTGATGCAGATCATTTCTGCATTGCGTTGGACGCTTTTCGGCAACCGACCAAGTTTCTAACACCGATTGATTGCAAGATACCACAATATTCAAGAAACAAAACACTCAACCGAGTACACTACAGCCCGTGTGTACATACCGAACCACCGCACTCGCATAGATCGTATCATAGTTCTCATGTAAATATTCTCCTTATATCCGCGCTATTCGCCCCAAAACTTTGTTCGAGGCCTGGTCATTCAATGAGCGTTTGTATCGATCGCATCAGAAAGAAACGAGAGGAAACGCACCTCATCTTCATTCCTTCCGTCATTTCATTTCCTTTCAGCGAGCCGGCGGCCCACTATACCGCGCCCGGTCCCGATCATCCCTGTACGGCGCGCGCCCCGCAGAATTATAAGGCGGCGGGGTGCGCGCGTGGGGCGGGGGCGGGTAGTCGAGCGGCGCGCGCGGCATCGGCACGTCCCTGGAATCGCGCATCGGCGGCAACGGCGCGTGGTCCCGCGCGTCGCGCATCGGCACCGCGTCCCGTGGATCGCGCATCGGCACCGCGTCCCTTGGATCGCGCATCGGCGCCGCTTCCCGCATGGGCACCGCGTCGCGCATGTCCCGCACGTGGTGCAGCGGCGGCGCGTCGCGCATGTGCACGTCACGGTCGCGCGCGTCACGGACGTCCCGCGGGTCCCCGCGGAGATCGCGCTCACGCACGTCGCGTGGGTCGAGCCGCGGGTCGGGGCGCGCGTCGCGCTCGTAGTACCCGCTCCCGGCGCCGGCGGAGTGGGGCGCGGAGTGGGGCGGCAGTGGCAACGGCGGGGGGCGGCGCGGGGACTCGCGTTCGCGGAGGTCGCGCGGGGGCAGGTCGCGCGCGTCGCGCGCAGGGAGCGTCGGGGGCGGGCGCGTGTCCCTCGGCGGTGGCGGCGCGTCGCGGGGGTCGCGGGGCGGCCCATCGCGTAGGTCGCGCGGGTCTCTTGCGGGCAGCGGGTGCGGGACGCGTGCGGGCGTCGGGGGCAGCGGGGACGACAGTGGCGCGCCGCGCGAGTCTCTTGCGTCGCGCACGTCACGCGGCGCGATGGGCGACGACATCGGCGCGGTGCGGTGCAGCATCGGGGACGACGGCGGCGGGCGGACGTCACGCAGGTCGCGGGTGTCGCGCAGGGGCGGGGCGTCTCTGAGGTCGCGCACAGGCGGCGGCGGGGCGGGCGTGCGGACGTCGCGGGCGTCGCGAGGGGGCGGGTCCCGCGCGGAGAGCGGCACGGAAAGCGGGGGTTCCCTGGCAGAAAGCGGCGCATCTCTTGCAGAAAGTGGCGGCGGCTGACGCACGTCGCGCACGTCGCGGACAGGCGGCGGCGGGAGCGGCGCACGGTCGCGCATGTCCCTCACATCCCCCCTCACGTCTCTTGACACCTCCCTGACGTCTCTAGGCACCTCCCTGACGTCTCTCGGATCTCTCGGCGGCTCGCGGTCCCGCACGTCCCTCAACGGCGGCGCCCGATCAAGCCTCGCCACCAACGTCTCGGGCGCCGGCGCCGGGCGGAAATACTCCGGCGCCGCCCCATACTCGTCCCCCCTCGCCCTCTTCGCCGGCGGCCCCGCGCCCCTCGGTGGGCTCAAGCTGCGCGGCCGCACGCGCGAGTCGCGATACGGCGACGGCGCGCGGTACACGCGGTGCACCGGCAGCGGGTTGTGCAGCGGCGCCTGCGCGGCGTGCAGCGACGCGGCCGCGACAGCGCTCACGCCGACGGGGTGCGCGGCGTGCGGGTGCGACGGCGGGTGCAGCGGGAGGATGGGTGGCGGCGGCGAGCGGCGTGCTTCCCACCCGCCGTTGCGCGCGTAGTCCGCGGGCCAGTCGCGCCCGGCGGGGGCGCGTGCGCCGGTGCTGACGCTGCGCTCGCGCTCATACACGGGAGCCACCGGGGCGGGCGGGGGCGCGACGGCGGCGGCGGCAGCAGCGTAGCGGCGCTCGCGCTCTCTGTCGTCCCATTCGGTCCTTGGGTAGTCCGCCCTGCGGTCCGGCTCGGGCAGGCGCTCTCTGTCGCGTTCGTCGTAAGGGTAGCGCCGGTCGGGCACCGCGGACGTCGCTCTTGGTAGGGGCGCCCGGCTGACAACGGGCAGCGGGGCTGGAGGCAGAGGGTACGCGCGTCCACGGTCCCGCTCCCTCTCTCGTTCGCGTTCCCTCTCCCTCTCCCTGTCTCGCTCCCTGTCCCTCTCCCTCTCACGCTCCCTGTCCCTCTCTCTTTCGCGTTCCCGATCCCTATCAGCAGCGGACACCGGCGCGAAGCGGTCTCCGCTCGCACTGGCCGGGAAGCGGTCTCGGTCCGGCGCGGAAAGCGGCGGTGGGGGAAGGCCCGCGCTGGTGGGCACGTATCGGTCCCCCGCAGGCGCTGCAGGCGCAGCAGGCACATAACGATCCCCACTCGGCGGGTAGCGCTCTCCGCTCATAAAGCGGTCGCGCTCGCGGTCCCGTTCCCGGTCCCGGTCCGCGCTCGCAGGAATATACCGGTCGCCCGAGTGCTCGCGTTCGCGGTCGCGCGGCTCGTAACGGTCCCTGGGCAGCGAAGCAGACGTCGGCGGCGGCGCGCGGTCGTCGAAGCGCGCGGGGCCCCCGCTGGAGAGCGGCGTCGAGAGGCGCTCCTCAAGCGAACGCGGGTTGGCTGTTGCCAGCGTGGGCGTCGGAGCCGCGAGGGCGCTTGGGGCCGTGCTTGACGCGACGAGGGCCAGAGGAGCAGCAGCAGACGGATCAGCAGCAGCGACAATGGAGCCTTGAGGTTGTGCTTCATGACCTTGATTTTGGGTTTGGGGTTCTTCCGGGTGGCTTGGAGGGGGGGCAGCGGCGCCGGGGGGCGCGATCCGGTCCCGGAGGCTTGGGGGCGGGGCTTGGGCTTGTCCTTGCGCTTGAGCAGCAGCGATAGCAGGCGGAGCAGCCGAGGAGCCAGCGTTTTGCGGTTGGGTTGGGCCCGGCAGGGAGTTGCGGCCGCCTAACGGACGATCCAACGAGTTGCGGCCCCCGAGTGGACGGTCGAGCGCAGACGCGGAGGCCGGGGTGCGGAGGTCAGGCGGGCGGCGGTCCACGCCCGTCGAGTCGCGACGCGGCCGGGTGTGGTTTTGGGGTTGGGAGTTCTGGTACGCAGGGGCGGACGTGGGGCCGGATACGGGGGCGGACGCGGACAAGGGCGCAGGACGGTCCCAGGAGGAGTGTGTGGATGCAGACGCGGGAGCAGGAGCGGGCGCGGCGGACGAGCCATTGGTAAGGGGGTCGGTAGGAGTTGGTACCGCGGGCTTTTTGAGTTGTGTTAGAATGGGGGACAAGGAGCGCGACGTAAAAAAAAATTGCGGTGTCTTGCGACGAAACTCGGACGTGGCCATCCCATGAAGTGCGGCCCTGCGAGTCTTCCCGCACGAGTCACGGATACGCAGTCCTTCGGCGTAGAAGCAACGAGAGAAAAAAAAAAGTAGCGTCTCTACGACGTAGCCACACTCCATGTCTCGCCTTTGACAACGACGAAAAGGCCCGAAAAGGCCGAAAAGGCCGACGTGTCGTGTCCACTGCGACGAAACGACTCCTCTACGACGTGGCTGGCCTTTGACGACACCGCGAAAAAAGCCCCCCCAAAGCCGAGTGCGATGAAAAGAGGCTCACCATTGCATTAGGACCAAGATAGATGGCAGCGAGGGCCTGCGGCTGGGGTACGGCGCGGTAAAACTCGTGCTGGCCGGACTTGATCATCTCCTTGAGGTTCTGGAGGACCTCGAGGTCGCTCGCCTGTGGCTGGGGTGCGTAAAACTGGGTCTGCGCGGGCATGGAGGGTACGCTGGGGTAGTTATGCTCGTTGGAGTACAGTTCGAGGGCGTAATCGAGCTGGTACGAGTCTTGTGGGTATGCTATTGCTTCGTGCTGTTGCTGGGGATGAAGCTGCTGTTGCTGGTGGTAATGAGGATGCGGGTACTTTGCTGGCTCCTCGGTGGGAGTAGGGACGAGGAGGTGCGTCGTGGGGTCTTCCGTGAGAGTTGTGACGGTGCGTTCGCGGTGGAAGGGATTCGCGCGCGCCTTGCGCTTGTTTTGTCTTGCTGACATTCGTGGGCAAACCGCGTGTACTATCCCCACGCCGCGTATCGATGCCCTGCTCGCTGCGAGGGCTCGTCCTGCTCTGAATAAACGATCCTAGACTGGGTGGCGAGATAGCGAGGATAGCTGGTCCTCGTCCTCGGGACAGGCGTAAACAACTTCCCCGGCGCCGAACACTGGGCTTCGCTTTGTCTAATTGTGTTCTTTGTCGGCGGGCTTATCGCCAAGACTAGTGAACAACTGGTGAATGCCCTTGAAATGCTCATGAAGGCCTACGGTGTCGCCATTCGTCGAGTCTTGAGCGCTCTTACCCTAGAGACGAGAAGTATCCTCATCTTGAAGGTTGGCAAGCAATATCCTTGGCGAGAAGTATCCTCATGGAGGATATTTCTTGACCCTCAAGATGAACATACTTTTCGTCTCTAGTGTGCAAGAGCACTTTCCACCGTCCAACTAAAGCCGTGACCAGGATTCATCTTTGACCGCCTGCTGCTTCGACCAGCACTATCTATTCACTTCCCATCCTTTCCCATACTTACAACCTGTGATTCTGCTGGATGAAATGGGCTTGCAATGCCAATATTACTCGGTGTTCTGAACTGTGTTCATCCCTCAAACTCTGTTGTATACCATAAATTCCTTCAGATTTTCCAAGATCTACTACCTCGATATTAGCCCTCCTCTTTGGCATGAATCGATCTTGTACACGGATAATAATATTATCTGCCCAGTATTCGAGCTTTGCACAATATGGCTCGTTCTCAGCTCGCAACTGCACCACCCCAAGTCGTCGACCAAAGTTCTGACATCTACGGTGTGCTCCTCATCTTTTGCTATGTCTGATCAAGACTGCCCAACAAATTGGAGCAGTTTGATCTGCAGATTCATGCTGGTTAAACACTTGCTCTGCATTCCAGAGCTCGGCATCTGTACTAGCACAAAGTGCTAATATTGTTTCGAAACTCCACTCAGGGACGAATTTACACAGAACGGTGTACTCCGTTCCAGCTTTATAGACGATGTCTTGATAAAATGTAAGAACCAGTTGCCTTTCATCTTAATCCCGGATCTATTTAACCGACAGGGTCTGGAGAGAATCTACGCGGGAGTGATGCTAAACACAGCGCTGCTGGTGAACACTTTATTAATGTTGGCGATATTAACAAATTTCAGTGTGTATTTGCCCCTGTAGGTATGTAACTGTGGGAACTAGGCTCGCTGAAAAGCAGAGGACTTACGCTGGGACCACGGGAAGGGTGAGCGTAATTGCGTCTAGCGAAGGATCCACGTTGTTCGCAAGGGCGAGGGCCGAATTCTATGGGAGATGACACAGCCCAGGTGAGCTTGCTTTCGAAGACTGTAAAATACAACGCACGAAAGACGGGTTCTCGAGCTCAATAGTGAAGATTCTGCAGATCATCAGCCTTGCCAGAGAAGAAAACAACGAATCGCCGACATACGGGTCAGTGGGAGTACTCTTCCACGTTATCTTCAACTCTCGGCCAGAGTGCACCGCTCCGGTGGGCGTGTTGACGGACAGAGCCACGGCGTTACTCGCAACAACGGCGAGAGTTATACTGACAATGGTGTAAGTCTTATTTAATAGCGAAGTTCAACGAAGAAGACGCACAACGTTTTCGCGAATGAGAACATAGTACTGGGTCTGGAGGAACAGAAAGAAGAAGATGAGCAGGTGCTCTTGCGCGGTCCCCTTTAAAAGAATATTGCATGGCTTGGCCCGGCGTTAATGAGAGAAAGGTAGACCGGGTTCCCATCCATGGCGTAAAGAACGCATGCCTGACCCTGGCATTCAATACAAGCATCTTGATAATTGGCCTGCGGCCTGCTGTGAAAGTTACGAAATCAAGAGGGCCGATGGGTCAATGCCGCAGCTTGAAATCTATTGAAAACACCAGAATGCCGTAGAGTGGAAATAGCCGTTGTCCACATATACAGCCGTGTGTAATTCGAGATCTTTGTTCAACGTTCGAGCTGTTCCAACGTTGGTCGTTGGCATGTTCTGATGGGTACGCGCCATAAACGGGAACGAAAGCTGTAAACAACTGGTCAGAACTTCCAAATAGATCGCATCGCTATTCAGTCACTCCAACTGGCTATTATCGTACATCCGTGCTGCGGAGGAATGGATGGCGGGAACCACCCGGAGCATCCATTGTCACCGAACATCACCTACAGCTTCCCACCGATCTTCCTATTCCTCAAAAACCTCCGGGGAATATCGACCTCCCGCGCCCGGAGGAACTCTGCGACGTTCTTGCCCAAAAAATCGACGGTGCTCGTACAGCTCACGCCGCGGTCCAGATGGTCGTGCAGCAGAAAATGAACAGCGCGAATATTCGGGAGCTCGAATCGGTCCTGCAAAGCGCATCAATGCGGGGGACAAATACACGTACGGAAACTCACGATCTCCTTCCCATTGTACTCGCCGGCCAACAGCTCCTTCATCCTATCGACGCTCAGCAGCCGCCGTAGCCACTCAAACTGCTCGTCCTCTGTGACGAAGAACCCGACGTTCGCGTCGGAGCCCTTATCGCCTGATCGGGCGTGAGCGACCAAGCCGAGCGGCGCCCGGACCGTTTCTCCGAACTGCCGTTCCCCAGCGCCCTCGAAGCGCGGGGTCGACGGCTGCTGCGGCGGAAACATCTTCGTGACGCTCGGCGGCGGCACCTCCACCACCGCGCCATCCGGCATATGCACCCGATGCCTCAAGTCCGTCTGCGGCATCTTCGTTACGAAGTACTCGTACAGAGGACGCGGGACGCCCTGGCGCAAGTCGAAGTCGAACGTCCCGCCCGGGTACGCGGACATGACGAGGTCGACGATCGGCCGCAGGAATGTTCGCGGGTCGAGGTGCGCGGGGTCTTGCGCCTGGGCGACGATGCGCAGCGTCGCCGTGGCCGCGTCCTGGGTCTGCGGGTTCGGCGCGGGGGTGCCGAGGAGCTGGAAGTCGAGGAGGGAGAAGTGCGGGATGGCAGCGCTGAGGACGCGGCGGACTTGCTGCTCGAACATGCGCGCCTTCTCGGGGATGTCGAGCCCGACGAGGAAGTAGGTCGCTACGGATTGGAAGCCGCCGTGCGCGGTAATGCCGACCTTCGTCGTTGCGGGCGGGGGGGCAGACTGGATGCCGGTCATCGAGACGCGGTCCTCGCCGACTTGAGTGAAGGATACGTTGTCGAGGATGGCTGTCACCTGTGTGAATCAAGGTCAGAGCCCAGAATTAAAGTTTGTCGCCAAAGAACTCACATCCGAGTTAAAGTACCAAGGTCCCTGGATCTCATAGAGCAGCTGCGCCGTGCATGTCGCGACATTCACGACGCCGCCCCGCCCCTTCTCCTTTGTAATCACCACATCCCCGTCCGCGCCAATCTCAGCAATGGGGTACCCTAGATCGAGCCACCGTCCGCCGTCCTCGAGGTCCCTGAATCCGGTGAAGTTGCCCCCCGTTATGTACGTGGAGCACTCGATCAGGTGGCCTGCGATCAGTGTGTTGGCGAGCTGAGGCAGTTGGGTGCGGCCCCAGCCATGCCACCACGCGGCGGCGCCGATAACCAGAGACGCGTCAGAGACGCGCCCACAGATGACGATGTCCGCGCCCTTCTGAAGCGCGGTGGCGATCCCGAGCCCGCCCAGATAGGCTTGCGCGTAGAGAGGTTTGAACGGCCAGGTGGAGAGCGCCTCGTTTGTGTATATATTCACAAAAGCTTTGGGATCGAAATTTGACCGTTGAAGGATGGCCGGGAGGACTTCATCGCCAGAGATCCACGCTACCTTGAGACGGAGGTTTTGTGTCTTGACGAGCTCCGCTGTGGTTTTATGGAGGAGTTGAGTGTCTGAGCCTCCAGCATTCACGACTACCTTGATCCCGTATTTGGCAATATCCGCCAGAGCAGGCCTCACGGCGTCGACGAAGACGGCCTCAAAAGCTCCGCCTGCGGCCCCTTCGGCTTTCTTCACAGCCAACGCGGTCATGTTGCCCTCCGACATGAAGTCACCAATGAGCACGTCCACAGGATTCTTGGGGTACCCGGACGCGAGCTGTGCGAATCCAGAGCGTCTGTCGGACGCTGCGCCGGACGCGCCTAGAGTAAATGAGTGAGTGAATTGGAGAGAAATATGCAACAAAATACATGCCCCCTATTCGAATGGGCCGTTTCATTGAACAGTCGGGGTGGATGGAGAACTTGAAGCCGGGCGAGAACTATGATAAATCATGTATCTGTCGGACGACGCATGACCGATATTCCACATTCGCTGAGTCGATTGGCTGCCTATTTTAGAACTCGCCCACTACAGCGAGGAACCGACAGGCTGGCCACATGCTTGAGAATGCTTGAGACTCTGCCAACCCTCGACGGAAGGAAGCTGAAACTGCGGAAAGATGTTTGCCAATCGAGGTCAGTCCGAGGCCGTGGGCCGATACACAGAACGTCATGCAATTCTTCGCATTTTGCTATAGCTAGTAAATCGTTGCTGCCGTGGGTGAACGAGGTTGGGAGGTACGAGTTTGGGAAAGTGACAGCCATTGGCAGCGCGGCCGCGGGTCCAAACAACCAACCGAATTCCACCTTCCGACATACGCCTTTCTCGAGTTTCAGTCGACCTGAAAACTTCCCCTTACAGCTCGTCCCCCCAGGGCCAATGTGCCAACTGGCGCGGCTGCACCGAAGAAGGGGTAGGACCCATTGGGCCTTCATCCCGATCTACTCACGACGCTTGCACGCTGCGGCCGGCTAGAAACGGCAGGGATTCAGAGGCATCCAACGACGATGCTTCAAATAAAGCTCTCTACATTGGTGTCCCGTTATCAACAACCAGGGCCTAGTGAGGTCTATTCGGCGAGCACGGTGGGACGGCTGATGTAGTGGGATGGGTGGTGCCACAATAAGGGGACCTCCCGACACGTTGCTGCTCAACAAGCCACAAGACGCAGTGCGGACGTGGGTGACGAATCTGGAGCAACGCTTTTGGGCCTCAACCCCACGCCAATGCCGCCCCGCCCGCCAACTGTCGACTCTGCGTACCGCGGGACTTGCGGAACTGGTGCGGGCGCGAGTGAAGTCGGAAACGGGCGGCGGGACGTGATACCGCGGCGGCTGTGAAGGTTTCGGTGCGATATCGACGCCGACGCGCGCCCGGCCACTCTCGCCCGGACACCCTTCGAATCCCCCTCCTGGGAAGCCCGCTTGGATCACACCCGCAAACGCCCGCCGGCCAGCAATCAAGGCAGCGAGGCGTACGGGCGCGCGATTTGAGCTCAGAGCGTTCACAGCGGCGATCGGCTGCTCGGTCCAGCGATGACGCAAAGCTCCCCAACGTATTCTTCGCGCGAGCCTGGGAACCGACAACTTACAATACGCTCAAGACGACGCTGACGCGTCCCATCGTCCCTGTTCCCTCCAGTTCATGCCCGATTGTTACCCTCAATTCGATAGGCGTGGCTGTGCACCACGCAGAGGCGACGAGCCGTGCTTGCTATATTCTTCACCAACGGAAAGGCCAGGACGGGGGAAGGAGGAGGATGTACATGGGCTTCTGTTCCTGCGTTCGGGGCCGCCCTGGGTGCTCATGCTCGTCGGAGTCGATGGGTGCAGGTTTTGAGGGTGCACAGCCACACGATAATTCCGTTTTCAGGTCCACCACCGCACTCACCACCACCGCGGCCAACACGCCGCTCCAATCGTGGTCGCGGGTATCCCGCTCGCGCGTCTCTCAAGTCCTCCTTCCCCGCTTTCCCCGCCCCGCCCGCATCCGGAGTGCGTGAAGGAAGTGTTTGTGGCTGCTCCGCATGATGTACCACGCCCGCTATGAGTACATGACCCCGATTCCTTCCGCCCCGGCCTCCTCCATGCCGGGCGTCCACGCGAGCACCCCCGTTCCTCTCCCGCGTGCCTCGCAGGGTACCATATAGTGCGCCTTCGACCCTCCTCCCTGTCGCGTACTCCCGAAAACGTATGGGGCCGCGATGCCGCTGCTGCGGCCACCAGTCGATGGCCGTGATCGTCGTGCGCCCTTCCGCTTGCGCTCGTCATTCACCCGCGCCCCGCCTCCTTTCTCATGCGGACGATTCATTCGGAAGATGTAAATAAATACGGCCACGAGCGTGTCTACAACACTCTCTAACAATCCTCACTTGAGAAAATATGTACGTACCCATAAATGAATATACCAAGTCTCATTGTCCACGCCTCCACATGACGGCGAGTGCCACGCCCATGATTACCACCAATACGCTCAGAAGTCCAAGCCAAATCCACAAGAGAAGGTCCGTAGGTGTGCGGCTTGATTTCGCCTCGAGCGGGACGACAAGCATGCCTGTGATTCGGTCTGCGGCTGCATGCCTCTCGCGCTGCGCTCCGTCCACCGGCTGCGGAAGAAGCTGATTGGAAGCATGGAGGGGGTCTTCTGTGCTCGATATCTCGCTGGGCGAGCATGTCTTCGGGGTATCCTGGGAGTTGGTGGCGCTCGTAGCCTCTAGGGCTACCACCTGGAGCTCTCTCGCAGTGCGCGATGAAGGGTTCTTCCCCTCGTCATCTTCCTCCGTCGCAGTTTCCCAAGCTTCCTCATCATCTTCCTCCTCTTCCTCTGTTTCGATTTCGGAGAAAAGAAAGTCCGGCTCAGGAGGCAGCAGCTCGATCTTCCTCCGAACCTCGGTGGCTTCAGACTTGGCGGCTGCAGCGCGGTCGGCGGCTCCTTTCTCCGAGAGGTACCCCGCGAGCTGGTTTAGGGCTTCGATAAGAGCTCCGAGGAAATAGGTCTCGGTATCTGCAACCTTCCGCATGATGCCCACCGCTTCTTCACATGCGGAAACGGACTCATCTCTGCGACTGACATTCCATAGAGTCGAAGCCAAATTTCGAAGGCTGCCCGCGAGGCTAGGTCGGTGCCGTGGCACCAGCGATACTAACTCGCGATACAATTCTGTGGCCTTTTCAGCGTTCGAAAGTGCTTCCTCGAGCTGTCCGAATGTCGCCAGTCGAAGCGACATCGAATGGAAGGTGTTCGCTCCCAATTCTTGTCTTCGGATCGTGTACAGGAAATCTCCCCACATGTGTGCAGCGTTGAGAGTGTATATCGAGGCCGCTTCTTTCGCAGCTTCGAGAGCCCCGTCATCCCGCCCAGCTGCAGCTAAGCAGTTTGAAAGAGTGGTGAGAGAATGGACAAGTGCACATTTTTGTCCATTCTCGTTGTCAGCAACCTCCGGCCGGCAAGCCGCGACTGCTCGTTCTGCATCTTGGAGGGCATCTCTGATCAATCCTAAATGTATCTGCGCTGCTGCAAGTTCTGCGAGCAGGATATGACAGTGCAGGTGGAAGGCTTGTCCGTCCACTATCCAGGATGTTTGGCTGGTCTCTGACACTACCCTCCTGATAGTCTGTATCGCCTCTCGATTCCGCCCGGTGTGTCGAAGGATTCGTACTTGGACCGTGTAATATAACCTCTCATAAGAAAGCGGCAGTTTTTCGGTCTGTTGTATCATGTCGACTGCCTCTGGAATCTGACCCATGTCACCAAGAACACAAGTACGGATTCCCTGAAACCCTCGAAGTTTGGTCTCCGCATCCGGGTACTCGGAGTTGCTGCACGAACACAGGTATTTGATCGCTGTATCGGACACCACCAGGGCATCCTCGAGGTAACCAGTGATCCACAAGCTGCGAACAATATCCCTCAAACTGTCGACAAAAAGGGAGTCCCATGGTTCCAGAAGAGGAGATCGAATGATTGTGCCAGAATACTTGACAATTTCTGTCAGTATTCTCAGCAGGGCTAACTGGTCGGGATCAGAGACAAGTGGAATAACATCCCAGATTTCCCCTAGTGCCCAAATCACGTCATTTGAATGGAATGCTAAGTCTGCGCATGAGCTTTCGACCACCCTTCGAAGGATGCTAATGGCATGTTTCGGTTGTGCAATAAAGATGCCGCGGATCAAGGGAGAGATATGGGTTTGCCAAGAATAAATGTAAAATGCCCGGAAGGCATCCTCGATGATGCCACCGGATGCATTGAAGCCTTCGATGTATTGAGCAAAATTGCTGGAAGGTTCCAAAATGGGTGGGGGTGAGCTCGTCTCAGGCTCAAGAAAGAGGCGGAGATTTCTCAGGGAAATGCCAGTATCTGGGGAAGCATTCTGTTGGGATAAATATGCATGTGCGTAGAGGATCCGGAGAAATTGGGGGGGCAATTCCTGCAGGTAGAGGCTGGAAAGGTCGCGGAACAAAACCACACTGTCTGCAAGCATGGGGAGGGAGACCCCATCTTCCTCCGCCAATTTGCAGGTTTGATCAATGAAATCGTCGATGTAGGCTCCGGCCGGAGCACTAATGCGGCCAGAAAACCTGAGAACACTGCGAAAACCCTCCATTGATGCCTGGTATGCTTCGAGGTGTCCCCCAATGGCTGAAAGGGCTTTTGCAAGAACAAACGAAGCTTCAGACAACTTGGTCACATTGTATTCATCCACTTCAGTCCAGGAAGATGATTCTGGACTAGATTCGATGGGTTTCCGGGTCATTGCATGGCACACCACTACAGCTTCTTCAGCAGTGGAAATAGCCACCTGGTGCTGGCCAGTTGCAGATAGGCTTCTTGAATGTGTGATCAGTATTGTTCCAAGCAGCGGCCCATGGTTCACATCCGGGGAACTCTCCTGCCACAGTCGACACCAGTCAAGAGCCTCTTCACTGGCTTCTATGGCAAGATCCCATCGCAACTGGTGTTGATACATGTGTGAGAGCTTTTTTGCTGCATGAGCAAGATGTGATAAAATCTCTGAACTGGGAACATCCCCAGCCAAACGGCGAAAAATATTCTTTGCCAAGAGCTCCCAAGCCATTGCTTGTGAGTTCATTCCTAGATGTTCCAGGTGTAGGCCAATATCAATGACCCATTGGATGGATGTGAAAGGTATTTCTGCAGGGCTGTCACTGATTTTGAGCATCACTCCGAGAATTTGATGCAGAACATGTCCAGGGGGCACCGATTTCGAAAAAACCAAGCTGGTGATCTCCCACAGTGGTGTGTCAAGTACCAGACTATTGCTTGTAACCCATTGGTGGAGGGGGTCAACTAGACGCTGGGCTTGTGCGGAAAGGTACTGAAATTCAAGAGTCTGATGTGTTGGATCCTTGGCATAAAATATATGAATTGAAGTGCGACGAAAAGAGGGACCTGCTCACAGATGCTATTATTTCAATTGTTTGGCTCATCACATTCTGACCGAATTGAGTCTCAACCAGGACCCGTGCCATCAGTCCCTCAACTCGCCGCAGCGTGACTTGGTTTTCGACATGGTTCACAATCAACCTTTGTTCAACACGCAAGGTGGTATTCTCAGTTCGATGGGTGGTTTCTGCGACACGAGCAGTTGTTTGCTCAATGCGAGCAACAGAGAATGCCTGTCATTTATAAGAAAAGACATTTGGACGTGACAAGATGACCTCACCGTAAATTGAATGTAGCATTTGTTCACATGCTTTTTCAGTCGCCTAATCTCCGCCTCGACATCGTCCCGTTTCATCCAACCTTTGAATTGAGATTTCAGCCTGCGGAAGCCGGGAGGAGGCTCCGCGGGAGAGATTTCCTGGCATATCGAAAGAACGTGGAGCATATCCCTAGCCAGAGGTTTGCATGCGAAAGAGGGGACAACATCGGCAGTAAAACTCACGCCTTTAGATCCCCGAGAGCACTCAACAATGCAGGTGCTTGGAATGTACACTCATCCGCCCGAGAAAGAGCAGCAAGTTTAGAGAGTGTAGAAAGGATATCATCCGTGAGGTCACGGATCCGTCGTCGATTCTCCCGGACCTGTAGTGAAGACCTCAGCCAATGCTTGAATGAGAAGAAAAATCTCGTGCCTTTTCGATAGAGCACTTGATGCTCTGGCCAACATCGATGAGGTCCTTGATGAAGGTCGCAAGTGTAATGATCGTTGTGGTAGCCGTTATGGGATCCATCTTCGGGAAGACCTCGAAGACAGATGGTCGGGCGAGGACGAGATGGGGAAGACACCTGGGTTAAGTAAGAGGCTAAGAGGTGCCGAGAGATCTTGATGCCATAAGATTCCACTCAAGATTCCACGAGACCTCAACAGCTTTCCCAAAATAATTCAACAGCCTTGCATAGGTTGCCGCAGATGATCCCGGCGAGCGGCGTGAGCTGCTGTGTGGTTATTTATTTTCGTATCGAAGGCCTGCTATCCTGTTGTGCTGTCAAGTCTCGCGGCTCGCTGACGGTGTTTGTGGGATCAAAATCTCCTTGAAGGGCTCAACCGGATTCGGTCGAGATCAACCAATCCCAGCACCGTTCGGCTCGATCCGGGTCAAGAGGTCGCAGATCGTTGGATCTGACACACCCATCAAAGCACGTGCGAGACCCTAAATGCGGAAAGCGCGGCCACCCGCGGCTTGCCCGCTGCTCATATTTTTCACTCCGGTAGGGCTCTTGTAGGTTTCTTTAGTCTTCATATTGTATGGGGCACTCTCTGGAGAGCTCTTGGTTGAGCTAGGTTGAATATCCTGGAGTATTGTTTGGTGAGATGACGCTTTCTTGCTGACACTCGTCCCAAAAGGGGAGTAGCCACGCGAGTTGATGGGTGTGTCAGATCCAACGATCTGCGACCTCTTGATCCGGGTACCGAGCTCGCGTGCGTGATTGATGTGCGTACGAGCCATCTGGTTCAACTGGCTTCGTTCTCGACGAATACCATACCTTGCAACATGATGCAAGTATCCAAAGCTTTGTATTTTCACCTAGATTTTCCTCACACAATACCAGATTTTTTTATCCCTAACTGGCGGCACATTGATGTCATTTCCAAACTACGAAGATTTTTATCCAGAAAATCAACAGGTACAAGGTGAGCTGAATTTAGGGTTGGATATGGGATGGAACACTCAGCTAATATTCTGAGGTTATGGAGACCAGCTGATGGTGTTTTGTGGCTTCTGGTTTGAATATGGTTGAGCAGCATTGAACAGATGCCCCGGCGTTTGAACCACCTTTAGCGACCCGGTTTGTCCTAAAATATGATGCCAATGTTGAGTTTCCGCGATTTTATAATATTTTTGGCCTTGTTGAAGGCCAGGGACCATGTTCAAACCACCTTGTTTTATTAATATTATGCTGAAAACACGGATAGGACATGGGGTAAGTTGGTCTTCGGTTCAAGTGCAGTGCTAGTAAAATAACATGGCTTTTGCATGGCTTCCAATGGTTTCGAATTCGTGGCAACAGCCTAAATACATAGGTTTTGTCTTACATGGTGGCAGCAAGCTGCGCAGTGCCGAAAAAACAAACATCCTCCGGCTGCAATGTGCTTACTTGAAGGGTTGAACTCTCTCCTTCTCTTCTCTCTTTCTCTTTCTCTTCTTTCCTTTTTTAGTTATTTATTTATTAATTATTATTCAGCGCCCACAAACACCGTTACCGAGCCAGTCTCGCCGGCCTCCGAGCTCCACCAAAATAATTACAAGGTGATAAAATGATAAGTCATGCGTGGTTGAGGGGTGAAATCTCCAATAGAGAGGATGAAAAGTTGCCTCGTCCATGGCGACTGAAGCAAGTAGGTTCACGGAGAGCAAAAAATCAGCGCAGGAATGCAAGAGAATTAATAATGTATCCAATTGACTCGACTACACATGCAGGGCTTCAGAGGCACATATTCGCGTTCAAGGATCTGAGTCAGTACGGCCAATATTACATGTATGGCAGACCAGAAGGGAGCAGCGAAATTGCGGTCTTTTGAAGGAGCATCAGATATCAATGTAGCCACCGCCGCGGCAGAGTTCGAGAATGCGAGGAGCAGCAGGAAGATCATGACGGAGACGGAAGAGGGCGCATCAATATGGCTGATGATCGCATCAACGGGCGCGCTCTGGCCATCCAACCCCTGTCTCAACACTCAGGCGTCCTCAAGGGCTAGGCCCTGACCTCGGAATAGATCACCGAGCTCGCCGCATCCAGATCCCCCGCATGCACGTTCCGAGGAACCTAGGAACCTACGCGCTCATCCGAGGCCGGGTACAAAAAACGGGTGCTCATTTCGACGCGCGCCGCTGTGTGCTAGTCTCTCTAGGACAGACACACTTGCGCTCGTACCTCGCGTTATAGAGTCTGTTGGTTACCGCGTCAACTAAGCGGCGTCCAACCTTATTATATAATGATGTGATATCTCCGAGATACACCACCAAACAACTCATTTATTTTCACGCGTCTCCACCTCACTCGACGTGTATCTCCGCTATCTGACGCGATGCAATGGCGAAAAACTCATCTAGAATGGGTCTAGTCCCCCCTGATACCTTCTATGACACTCCAAGACGGCCCCCACCACGGCAATCCACTTCTGAGAGCGCCGATACAACTGGAGCCTTTACATGGGTTCCCGAAGACAATTCCCCAATGCCTGGCCCAAATAGCACTTCTGCGGGACAAGGTAAGTGGTGTGAAGAGAAATCTTTGTCGACTTATCTTCTGGTGCAGCTTCATTTCCTCGAACAAATAACTCGTCCGCCTCTACTCCTGCCACCGCCAACGTCCCGTCGACACAGCCCAGGCTCAGAGCCAAGCGGCGAAATGTATGGGATAAGGCAGACGAAATTTTACTTACCATTGGAAAGGAGTTTAACTCTTTTGCTCATTTTCTCGAGGTGATATTTTACAACCGGATATCCGGTGTACCCGATCCGCGCACGACGCGCAATGTGCGCGCAGTAGCTGCATTTCTGGGCGGAGAAACCAACGTGACCATGGCCACCATCATAAACCTTCTCTACAACCACCCACAAAGTCGCCCAGAGAGAGATAGTCCGGATTTTTTACTATACTTTCCCCCGCCAGACATCTCCTCTCCCCGTGACATCAATTGCGCTCGACCGGCGCTGTCTACCTGGGCTCTTCAAATAGTCGGTCCAGAGCTTCGTCGCCAGACCTGGGATCTCACTCAGAACGATCCCACGGACCCTACCGATACAACTCAGCTTCGTGCGAGCACCAACGGCAGAGCAAAAAACATCCGGCTAGCAACTTGGGATGCTTTTGGCCGCGTGAGCATTCCTCGTATCGCCTCAACGTACAAGCGTCGTGATTCGGGTCTGTGGTACGTTACAGAGTGCTGTGGCGCTCCGACGATGAACGGAGTAACCGTCCTGAGAAAACGGCGTCCTCATAACGCGGTACTTCAATTTATTTCTGGCCGAATTTCGTCTGATGCACCCTCAGGTTCAAGTGGGGGCCATAAGCTGCTTGACGCTTTCCCGAAACCGGTACGCCAGCGGCTATCTTGCGCTTCCGCTGGCAGTGTGGCAGTTTGCATGCCGGACTCATATCGACGAAAAGCGGGTTTTCAGTCGCTTTGGCTTCACTGTACACGACACCACAGCACGTGCCTGCCTGGACTCCCTCACGGAATCGAGCATGTCGGACTTGAGGGCGTCCGTCGCTGAGGGAATTGTAAACGGCACCATGTACTGGCAGCTCGTACTCGATAATGTCCAGGAATACTGCCGACAGCGCGATCATCGACTAGGCCGCGAGGATGTTCTTAAAGTCGGCACGGCGGCGACTGCCATCCTCCTGGAAGATTGTTTGCCATTTCCGGCCTCGCGACGGTGCCATGCGCGAGTACACAAAGTCGTGTCCGGAAGGTTGACGGTTGTTGTCGTGTTTGATGGGACACGTGTCTTCCGGACTCTTCCCCAAACGGATTGCTTACATCATAAGCCTGGTCGCCTACTGTGACAGCGCGGTAACCACAGGACTAGCTGTGTGCAGCGAGCAGAGAGACGGAGGCTGACTGGTGTCCTCAACAAGTCTGTCTACACCTGGCGCCCTCGCGCGCCGTCCCTTCTACATTCTCAGACCTACTTGCGCTGGACAGGAAGAGGGCATCTCTTCCCGTTTCTCTGACGGCACGCGCGATTTGGCCAATCGTTGCCGCGTTCTGCGCTGCCTATCCCGCATCTGCTTTCAGATCTCGCTCTGCGCGCGACTAGAATCAGCATCGAAAGGGGAGGGCTTCCAGCGGTTACCGGCGCCCCGAATTCCCAAGACTCGCTGACGGGAAGCTTATAAGGCCGCGTTCGCGAGCTGCATCCGCCGATTTGCATCTGCACCGTTCGCCGGAGCTGTGGACGAACATAAAAGATGCAAAACAAAATAATTAAGGGCTAGCGGGGTCCCTCCCGCTTTCGCGTGAATTCTCCCGCGGGAGGGCTGGAGAGAGAGGGAAATGCAAAACGGGTCTCATCAAGTCGACCGAACGGCGTCGAATCGACGCCCCACGCTCTCATCCATCGGCTTACCCTGCTTTCCGCGCTCAGATCCCGGTGCGCCGAATACTGCAATCAAGGCATTGAATTCCATCCGCTCCCCGCACTTACATTTAATTTGCTTACACTCCACCCGCAGATCCTTGCTTTACTCGCCGCCGGAAACGGAAACGCGACTCGAAAATTCAAGAGCCTTGTGCCCTCGAACTCGCGTTCGTCTTGTTGCAGCGGTAAGAGTTTTTCATTGATATACTGTTATTCATGATATAATATATTTACTTACTACGTATCCAGCGTCCCGGCTGCGCAAACACATAGTCGACGCCGCGCGACTGCATTAACTCGAACTGCGCGCCCCGGCCCACTCCACGCGCAGCGGCGGAGTCGCGGCCCGTGGTGTGTCGTGGTGTGTACACCCCGCCCGCCCCCGCACTCTCGGCGCCGCGCACAGCTGCGACGTGCGGAGTTGGCGCGCAGGAATTGGGCGCGACCGGGTGCAAGTCGGCCGCCGCGTGGGAAGTGGCGGGGAGCGCCTGGAACCGCCGTGTACGCGACTCGACCACACACAGAGCGGTACTCTGGGCGCAGCGCTCGCGGCGAGGTTTGCGGCACCACGTACGCACGCCGGCGGAGGATGCGAGTCGCGCGAACTCGGACGGCACGGAGCGGTACGTGCGCTGTAAAGCCCCGTGTACGTGCGGGTATTGACCCTCTTGATGCGCCGGGTCGAGTCTGCAGCGCAGGACTCGGATGGGCGGGAAGGCATTTGATGTACACTACTTACACGGCCCGCGAATACTTGGTGCGTATATCTTGCCTTTCTAGGTCTTCGCTAACGAGTCAATGAGCAGTGAAAATGTGCAAGAAAACAAGGATCAACGCAGCAGTACGGTGGTGGTGGTTCTCGCGCCCGCTCGATCTGCGTCCCAGACGCCTCGCCATCGAGTAGGCAAGTCGCGCGCAAACGGGCGACGCCGAGCGCCAGCGGGAGCACTTGGGCGCGACCATGCACTGGTCGTGCGCATTCGCGATTGTGTGCGCGGGGACTTGGGCAGCGCTGCTGTCCTGCGGCGCGGATGAGAAGGGTGTTACACGCCGCGAGGACGCGCGCACGCGTGCCGACTGGGGGCCAGCGTCGGAAATGCATGTGCCGCCTCATCGTCCGCAGCGCTTGAATACGGGCCCCGTTGCGCTCGGTCCTGCGGCGCGGCGTATTGCCCCATCCGCAGCGCAGCGCGCACGAGTACGGAATGGAGACAGCTATATGTATAGTCAGTATATGCACGGAGGAGAGGAGAAGGTTGCGCACGCTGCGACATGCATGTATCGTGAAGGGAGCGCACATTGTGGTGCGGCGATGGCGCTGGTTAATTCGGAATTGGGCGGGCTGGGCAGCGTATGCTGCAGCGGGGCGCTTGTCAGAAAATGGGCGGCGGACAGCGGTATTCCGTGGACAGGGGCCTGAAAAATATATGAAGACGGAGTTCCATAGATGCAGAATTGGCCGTAAGCATGATTGCTGAAGGATTCAGACTTGAGGTCGGACGACCCTTCTCTACCGACTTTGTTTTAGTGCGCCAGATTCTCGAGCTTGCGGCTGTCAACAGATGTGTGCGGTGTAGAGGATATCGAGCCACTTCAGTCAATCGTGAAGAAGAACGTTGCCATCAAATTTAGTTGCCACGCTGTCTTGAGATGCTTCTCCGTCTTGCCTGGGACCACTACTACTATTCTAGCCCCTGATGTGTCCACGAGTTTGATCTCACGCGATAACTTTGTATCCTTGGGACATATTTCTCTCGGCACCTGGAGTTAGGTATATTGATGTATTTCCTACACCCTCAAATATTTTCAGAATTTATGGACTTGAGCTGCGGAAAGTACGAACCTTCCGATGATGGATCCAGAAGTGGAATCGGTTTTGGCGGGCGTTTTGGCGTGTGGGAAAAGCACATCAAAACCTTCCTTTTCTTTTCTTTTGTACACTGTAAGGCTCAGATTTGTCCAAGATTTCATCCAGCGATTTCTATAGCATATACACACATCCCTGAATTTTATCGGAGGGCCCGAGTTCGAAATGCGGTCGGGATCAACGATAATTCCACATCAGGGTGCGTGGACACATCAGGGGATAGAATAGTAGTAGACTACGACTATAGCACCGACGTCGTCCACGATGAAGCTGCAAGATTCAGTTTTCGGTGTGTCGATGTATGCATTCATGGCCACTTCAAGCTGCTAATAATAACCCATAGGAATCGCCGAATTGATAATTCGCCCTCAGTCTGCAACTTGAAAGTCCTCTCTCCCCTCGAACAACGCTGAAAGAATTACAATTCTGCTGGGTGTAGCTATAGCGCGCCGTTCTGGACGTTAGACTCCTCAACGCTTCAACGGTCGGCGCATTAGGGTCATTCGAGCCCCGAAATTTTTGCGCTCGTTTCCACGGGCACGCCGCCTTGAATTCCCGGGACCCATATACTTTTCTATGCTCAATCCCCTCCTTTTCGACGCAGGCGAATCACGACTGAGACGTTCCGGAGAACTAAAAAGAAGACCACACAAACTTCATCCCGATCTCAGTATTATCGCTCTATATTCGCCCTGCACCACCGAACCATGCATCTTCCATATCCGGCGCACAGGATTAACCGTCTTTCGCAGCCTTCCGCCGGCGATACCCCTGTCCACACTACAATATGTGTCTCCTACGGCCGCGATCCACTGGGCTGCCCACCACCTCGCCGCGTGTAGAATAAAGCACGCCGAGTGGGAGGCTTTCTTGATGGAGAATGAGCAGTCCGCGGGCATTTCTTGCTCGCCGTCGCCTCGTACACCACGTTCCCGAGGTCCATGCTGCCCGCATCCACCGGTAGGGTACTTACATTCGGTACGCGGCACGGCGGGACGCTGGTGGAGGTGCCGAGGCGGAGGATCGAGGCGCCACAATGAGCGGACCGCCCTCGGCGCTCAAGAAGGAACAAGAGCGATGCGGACGTGGGTGACGAGAATATTAATCTGGAGCACCGCCACCACCCTTCGAATCCACCTCCCGGCCAGCCCGCTCGAATCACGCTTGCAAACGCCTGCTGCTAGGAGCCTAGGCAGCGAAGCTACGCACCTGCAAGCATGCTGGACACAGAATTGCGCCGCGCGCGACTTGGGCAGCAATCGGCGGCCCATTTGATGACGCGAAGCTCCCCCACGCATCACGTATCCTCCGCGCGAGCCTGGGAATCGACACGTCGACGCTAACGGGGGCGCTCACGCGGCCCTGTTACCTCCAGCTCATTGCCCGAATGTCACCGTCAATTCGTTAGGGCGGCTGTGCACCACGCAGGCGACGAGCTGTGCCTGCTATCCTCCTCACCGACGGAAAAGTAAGAACGGGGGAAGGAGTAAGATGTGCATGGGCTTCTTTAACTGTGTTTGGGGCCGCCCTGGGTGCTCATGCTCGTCGGAGTCGATGGGTCGAGGTTTCGAGGGGTGCACAGCCACATGATGATCCCGTTTTCGGGTCTCTTCCACCGCACTCACCCCCACTACGGCCAACGTGGCGCTCCAATCGTGGTCTCGTGCATCTCTCAAGTCCTCCTTCCCCACTTCCCTCGCCCGCGCCCTGTCAGCATCCGTAGCGCGTGCTTGCGGCTGCTCCGCATGATGCACCACACCCGCTATGAGCCCATGGCCCTGATTCCTTCCGCCCCATGCCCTCCTCCATGCCGGGCGCACTCGCGAGCACCCCGCGTTCCTCTGCCGCGATGCTGCTGCTGCGGCCACCAGTCGATGGCCCTGATCGTCGCTGCGCGTTGGTGCCCCTCCGCTTGCGCTCGCCATTTACCCGCGCTTGTTCAGAAGATGTAAATAAATACGGCCACGATTGTGTCTACAACAATCCTTACTTGAGAAAATATGTACGTGCCATAAATGAATATACCGAGTCTCATTGTCCACGCCTCCACATGACGGCGAGCGCCACGCCCATAATCGCCACCAATACACTCAGAAGTCCGAGCCAAATCCACCAGAGAAGGTCAGTCGGTGTGCGGCTTGATTTCGCCTCGAGTGGGACGACGAGGGTGCCCGCGATTCGGTCTGTGGCTGGATGCCTCTCGTTCTGCGCTCCATCCACCGGCTGCGGAACAAGCTGAACAGAAGCACGGAGGGGGTTTGCTGTGCTCGATATCTCGCTGGGCGAGCATGTTTTCGGGGTATCCTGAGAGTTGTTGGTGCTGGTAGCCTCTAGGGCTACCACCTCGAGCTCTATCGCAGTGCACGATGAAGGGTCCTTCCCCTCGTCATCTTCCTCCTCTTCCTCTGTTTCGATTACGGAGAAAAGGAACTCCGGCTCCGGAGGCAACAGCTCGATCCTCCTCCGAACCTCGGCGGCTTCAGACTTTGCGGCTGCAGCGCGGTCGGCGGCTCCTTTCTCCGAGAGGTACCGCGCGAGCTGGTCCAAGCCTTCGGCGAGATCCCCGAGGAAGTACATCTCGGGATCTGCGACCTTCCGCATGATGTCGACCGCTTCTTCACTGGTGGAGATCAACTCGTCTCTGCGGCCGACATTCCATAGAGTCGAAGCCAAATTTCGCAGGCTGCCCGCGAGGCTGGGTCGGTGTCGTGGGACCAGCGATACTAACTCGCGATACAATTCGGTGGCCTTTTCGGCGTTCGAAAGTGCTTCCTCGAGCTGTCCGAACGTCGCCAGTCGAAGGGACAGTGAATGGAAGGTATTCGCTCCCAATTCCTATCTTCGGATCGTGTACCGGAAACTTCCCCATATGTTTGTTGAGTTGAGAGTGTATATCGAGGCCGCTTCTTTAGCAGCGTCGAGAGCCTCATTATTCCTCCCAGCTGCAGCTAAGCAGTTTGAAAGAGTAATGAGAGAGTGCACAAGTGCACATTTTTGGCCGTCCTCGTAGTTAGCAACCTCCGGCCGGCAACCTGTGACAGCTCGTTCTGCGTCCTCGAGGGCTTTTCCGATCTGCCCTATATGTAACTGGACAGCCGCAAGTTCTGCGAGGAGGATACGGAAGTGCAGGAAGGCCTGCCCCTCGTCTATCCAGGAGGTCTGGCTGGTCTCTGACACCAATCTCCGGAGAGTCTGTACTGCCTCTCGATTCCGCCCAGTGTGTCGAAGGATTCGTATTTGGACCGTGTAATATAACGCCTCTCCATAAACCGGCAATTTTTCGGTCTGTTGTATCATGTCGACTGCCTCTGGAATCCGACCCATGTCACCAAGGACAAAACTACGGATTCCCTGAAACCCTCGAAGTTTGGTCTCTGCATCCAGGTTGTCGGAGTCGGAGCATGAGCACAGATATTTGATTGCGGTATCTGACATTGTCAGTGCATCGTCGAGCGAACCGATGGCCCATAATCTGAGGCAGGTTGGATTCAACATTTCATCAATCAACCACCTTCGCAGTGTTGGCTGAGCGGTAATATATGCAAGGATTTGATCAAAATGGTTGAAGATGATTTTTGACATTATTTCCAGCAGGCTCGACTGCCACTCGGGACTGGAGACAAATGGAAAGAGGTCCAAGATGCTCCAAAGTACCCAGATGGCAGTGTTTGAGTTGAAAGACGGGTCTGAGCATGAGCTCTCAACCACTCTTCGAAAGACAACAATGGCCTGCTCAAAATGGCAGATAAAGATGTTTCTGATTAAAGTGTGGATGATTTGGAAGAATGGAGGGTTATAAAATGCCTGAATTGCATTTTCGATAAAGCCACCGTGTGCGTCAAAGCCTTCGAGGTACAGGGCAAAATCACTGGATGATTCTAGCCCGGGTGAAGGTGAATTCGAGTCTGGTTCAAGAAAGATGCGGAGATTTCTTAGGGAAATACCGGTATCGGGGGAATGATCCTGTTGGGATAAATATGCATGTGCATAGAGGAGCCAGAGGAATTGGGAGGAAAATCCCTGCATGTAGAGGCTGGAAAGGTCGCGGAATAAAATCACGCTGTCTGCAAGCATGAGGAGGGAAACTCCATCCTCCTCCGCCAATTTGCACATTTGGTCAATGAACCCGTCGATATCGGCTCCAGCTGGAGCATTTATGCAGCCAGAGAATTTGAGAACACTGTGGAAACCCTCCTTTGAGGTGTTGTAAGCCTCGAGGTGTCGACCAACCCCCGAAAGAGCTTTGGCGAGGACGAACTGAGCTTGAGACAACATCGTAGCATTGTATTTCTCTGCTTCAGTCCAGGAAGATGATTCTGAACCAGATTCAATGAGTTTCTGGGTCATTGCATGGCACACCACTACAGCTTCTTCAGCGGTGGAAATAGCCACCTGGTGCTGGCCAGTTGCGGATAGGCTTCTTGAATGTGTGACTAGTATCGTTCCAAGCAGCGGCTTATGGTCTACATCCGGGGAATGCTCCTGCCACAATCGACACCAGTCAAGAGCCTCTTGACTGGTTTCCGTGGCAAGATCCCATCGCAACTGGTCTTGATACATGTGGGAGAGTTTTTTTGCTGCATGAGCAAGATGTGATAAAATCTCTGAACTGGGAACGCCCCCAGCCAAACGGCGAAAAATATTATTTGCCAAGAGCTGCCAGACTATTGCTTGTGAGCTCATTCCGAGATGCTGCAGGGATAGGCCGATATCAATGACATAGTAGATGGACGTGAAAGGTATTTCCGCAGGGGTGTCACTGATTTCGAGAATCATCCCGAGAATTTGATGCAGAACGTGCGTAGGAGAAACTGATTTTAAAAAGAACAAGCCGGTGAGATCCTGTAACGGTGCATCGAGCACCAGACTATTCCGTGCAATCCAATGATGAAGGGGATCAACAACACGCATAGCTTGCGCAGAAAGGTACTGGAACTCGAGAGTTTGATGTGTTGTATCCTTTGCACGAAAATTATGAATTGAGTTATGCTGGAAAAAAGGGACATGCTCACAGATGCTATTATTTCAATTGTTTGGCTCATCACATTCTGACCGAATGGGGTCTCAACCAGGACCCGCGCCATCAGTCCCTCGACCCGCCGCAGTCTGATTTGGTTTTCGACGTGGTTAACAATTAACCTTTGTTCAACGCGCAAGGTGGTGTTCTCAGTGCGGTGAGTTGTCTGTTCAATTCGAGCGGTAGAAAATGTCTATAATTCAATCAGCACCAATTTTCTAAATAGCACAGATGTGCTCACCGTGAATTGAAGGAGGCATTTGTTCACATGCTTCTTCAGTCGCCTAATCTCCGCCTCGACATCGTCCCGCTTTATCCAAACTTTGATTTGCGATCGAAACCCGCGAATTCCGGGAAGAGGCTCCGCAGAAGATATTTTCTTGCATATTGACAGAATGTGGTCCATATCGCTGAATAGAAAGTTCAAACGATGTAACACCCGCGGAAAGTGCGACTCACGCTTTGAGGTCCCCGAGAGCGCTCAAGTGCGCAGGTGCCTGGAATGTGCGCTCGTCCACTCGAGAAAGGTCGGCGAGTTTTGAGAGTGTAGAAAGAATATCATCGGCGAGGTCGCGGATCCGTCGTCGATTCTCCCGGACCTGTAGTGAAGACATCAGCTAATGTGTGAATGAAAATAAAAAAATCTCGTGCCTTTTCAATAGAGCGCTTGATGCTCTGGCCAACGTCGATGAGGTCCTTTATGAAGGTCGCAAGTGTAATGACCGTTGTGGTAGCCGTTATGGGATCCATCTTCAGGAAGAGCTCGAAGACAGACGGCTGGGCGAGGACGAGATGGGGAAGACGCCTGGGTTAAGTAAGAGGCTAAGAGGCGCCGAGAGATCTTGATGCAGTGGAATACGCCTACTCGATCCCATCAAAGAAGCCATTTGCGCCACCTTAGTATTACACGACCAATATTTGACTAATAGCACGCCTTTGGGCTGCACATCCTTCCCGCTGCTGTTGGCCGACTATCCGGCATCGACGTTGATGAGCTTGCGTGATGGCGCATCACTGATGGACCTCCGGATCAATCGGCATTATTCGGCGCGAATTGGTTCGCACCCCGACAATACCCACACTCCTGCATCTCCATACCCCCATACTACATGGTAGAAGCATTATAGTAGCTATTTTCAGCCAGGTCACCAACCACCAATAAAGCTCAAGTCAAGTCAAGCCCGCCCCCTCTGTTAGGGGGTGATATACTGCAACTAATTTAAACTCAACACCTGTCACACCTAATGGCAAGACATCGCCCTCTGCCAATTTGCTTTATGCAAAGTCCCGGACTGTGTTCGCTGCGCGATCGATGTTCGAACGGTGCGGAGGAAAAAAAAACTGTGGGGAACTATGGCCGAGATTCCCGCTGATCGCCGTCGCAGCATCACAATGGCCGCCAGTGCCTTGATGCGACTACGTGATCAGTGCGCCACTTACCTCTCACTGTATGTACAAAATATGTGTTAAAACCCATTAGAACCCATCATTCACTTGACACCTGCCAAAAACCCCATTTCGAGTGGGCATATTGCACTATAACAATTGTAGCGCGCTTTGCGGCAGAGCCCACTAACTCTGGGTGTACAATGGAAATTTTGCACGTTCAAAAATAAATCTTGCAATATCAAATGAGATCAGACATAGGTGCCCAGCATGGGATTAACAATGGAACTATGCCGGACATTAGAAGAGTGACAAGTAAGTCTTTTAGAAGCTTGTTAGAAGCACTGAAATTCCGTCAGCAGCACGAAGATGAAGAAGTTCAAACACACTACAGACGGAAATCAATAATCAATCGTGTACACAGCCCTGGACCAAGGGCAGTGCACATTAGAACATCTATCTCCGAGCCTCCACTTCATGGCAACGTCCGTGTACGGGACACCGATAGTACCGTTATCCGGCATTTTATTACCGATCCCAACCCAACAAAACACCCCGACTCCACGAAGTCCCTGAATCCGGCGCCACACAAAAGGGCAATTCCAACTGCATGATTGACTCCAACTCATTTTAGAGAGTGAACTACGAAATCCGCGCATCTCCATATTGATGCAGCTTCTTATGCTCGGTTGGGTCCATGCTTCCAGAGCACGCCGGGTACAAGACATACGTAGTTGAACAAGTTGCAATGCTCATTCCTGACGGTTACCAAATCAACATTCACGCCGCATCAGAGGGAAATAAAATAAAATAAACTGAGAGTAGTAGAAGCGGCGGTGGCAGGTGTAAGGACACATTGGTTGATGCTTTCAGATACAGCAATATAATGGTCCTGGAACGGGCAGTTTCAAGCATCAGTAGGAGGTAGTCTGAGAGAAATGAAATATGAACACACACAATCCATGATTCATACTCTAAATGAGACTCGGTAACCACCCTATAAGGAGGTGCTACACCTGGCTGGATCTGGTCGGCGCACGGGAGACACTGGATGCCTCAGGAGAATTCGCCCCAGGCAAGTGCTTGTCCCAGAGGCACGAATAGGTTAAGATCGGACGGAATCCAGTCGTCAATGCCGTCGACGGGCGGAGCAAGAACCCTGGGTAGAGTGGACCCTCCGATGGCAGAGTCCGTCTGCTCCAGGACCAGGAAGAAGGATTCAATGTTTTCGTGTCCAATAAACTGCTCCACAATGTGGATCAGCTGGATGCGGTGAAGAGTCTTCACGAGCGAGCGGAAGAGGGTTGAAGTGCGAATCAATCACTATGTTCCGCTGTCGGCTAGACTTGATCCGTCTAGCAAAGGACGGCTGTGGCCGGTCGGCTAGACTTCGGCTAGACAGGGTTGCTAGGCCAGTCCAGCCGACCGCCCACAGTCGTCATCGGCTAGACGGATCAAGTCTAGCCACAGCAGAACGTAGTGAATGTGATAAGAAGTGGTAGAGCAGGAGTTCGTTGCAGGCCAGGAATGCTCGGGCCTGAACATGGCTGGAAGCAGATCGCAAATCATACTGGCGACCCAAACGTGCACACTTGTTCTTCCGCTGAGTTTTCAGCTTTTTATGAGACTGTCCGTTCGCCATCTACTGTGTTAAGATATACACTGAATAAGGATGCCACACAAATTTGTACGAGAGACTTGCCAATTGAACGGTTACAAATCTGGCGGATGAAATAGGGAGAGGAATCGCGAGCGGGGGGAGGTATCGCAAGAAGAGTGGTTGGGGGGGGCGAGATTCGAGATGCGAGATGGGAGCAGGACCGGTAACATTTTGTAGAGTTTCAGATGACATGGGAAATATAGAGGACATCGAATGGAAGCGAGGAGCAATGGGATGGGATAGACGAAACAGATTGCCAATCACAGGACAGCAAGCCGCGGTAGGAGTCGGAGTCCGCCATCCACAACAAGGCAGAAGAGCGGAACGAAAACAAATGTTAGGCCAAAAATGGATCCTGAAAATAATCAATCACGAGCGACATTACGCTCAAAGCACCGGGAAGTGTCTGAATTGCTTCACCGATCGGATCTCTGTGAAAAATATGGTGCAGTCTCCATAGAAATAAGCCCGCTCACCATATTAGCCCAAAATTTGTCCGGATAATCCCGAGACGAGATTGGCGAGCAGGCCGATGAAGGGAAAACCCAGTCCAGATACCCGGATAATGGATATTTTAGGTTCGCTTGGGTAGATTCGCATAGAACTCGGAGTCTCAGGACCGTCAATGTTTCAGGAAGTAGGGCGCCGCCCACCCGATTAGCCCCAAATTTGTCCGGATAATCCCGAGACGAGATTAGCGAGCAGGAGGCCGATGAAGGGAAAACCCAGTCCAGATACCCGGATAATGGATGGATTAGGCTCGCTTGGGTAGATTCACACTGAACTCGGAGTCACAGGACCGTCAATGTTTCAGGGAGCAGATCGGACCTGGCGGAGCAACAACATAGACGGTGGCAGGACGGCGCCGCATACTGGAAGGAAACAACACGAATTGATGTCGAACGCTGCCCAGTATCAAGGATATATTCACGCAACGAAAGAAAGATTGTGTAGGGTGGGGTGTGCAATGAAAAAAATGGTGGGAAAGGGGAGCAAAGGAGAAATCACATTTGTGACTGATTTAACGGTAACTAACTTGGAAGCCTAGCCAAAGCCTAGCGCCTTATCCAGCGCCCAAACCCACTTTGTTACATGTTGAGCCAGCTTTGTCAATGCAGGTTGTACTTGGATCTTACTTAATGTCTCACAGATACACATTGAGATGAGGTAAAAGACCTAAAATTTGGATCTTTGATTGCCAGTGATAAACTGACACGTCAGCCCACCTCTGGGATATTCCGACGTTGAATTCGATCCGGCCATAGCCCCATGTTCCAAAAGGGAACTGCAAGCTGAATGGTGCCACTCTGCCGTCATTGTGCTATTTGCCAGTGACAGCTATAAAATGATCACTACCACTACACCTTATACGTAGATTCAACTTGAATCCTGACTTTCCAAAACAAGAAATTTGGCTGCATTGTGAGGTTTTTCTGGCCAGGGGCTGGCACGGATATTATCAGTTGGATTTAATTTAATTGCAGTGTGAGCCGATTGCTGCACTCTATGTTATAATATCATGCCTCGGGAATGGAAAGAGGAGGCACGTAAATTGCCGCGAACAAAAAAATATGCATTCATCGGGAATCGAACTCACTCATAAAATGCCATGTTTGGCTCTGCTTGGTGTGGGAAAGTTGCATACTTTGGTGAGACTCTGCACCATTAGGGCGCTTTAGGACCCACTACCTAAAGTTAGTGGGCATGGACTCGCAAGACTCCACTCAAGATTCCACGAGACCTCAACAGCTTTCTCGAAATAACTCAACAGCCTTGCATAGGTTGCCGCAGACGATCCCGGCGAGCGGCGTGAGCTGCTGTGCGGTTATTTATTTTTGTCTCGACAGCCTGGTATCCTGCTGTGCTCCCAAGTCTCACCGCCCTCCCACCAAAATAATTACGCGGTGAACGAAATTGATAAGCTGGCATGGCGTGAAGTTGAGGGGTCAATGTCCGTCCTACTAGTAGTAAAGTGCAGCTCCGCATACAAAAAATCAGCGCATGAATCCAAGAATAATGTATCCAGTTGACTTAGTACGCAGGGCTTGAGAGGCACATTGGTGGACTCGAACGCACAAATTCAATCGCGTTCAAGGATCGAGTCAATACGGCAATTATTAAATTAGACCAGAAGGGAGCGGCGAAATTGCGGTTTTTTTGAAGGAGCATCAGATATCAACGTGGCCACCGCCGCGGCAGAGTTCGAGAGTGCGAGGAGCCGCAGGAAGATCATGACGGCGACGGAAGAAGAGGGCGCAGCGGTAAGAGTTCTGTTATTGACATGTCATTCACTTACCACGTATCCGGCGTCCCAGTCGGGCAAACGCATACGCATATGCGTCCCCGCCGGTCGACGTGCATTAATTCGAACTGCGCGCCCCGCCCCACTCCCGCGCAGCGGCGTTTGCGGCCCGTGGCGCGTACACCCCGCCCGCCCCCCGCACTCTCCACGCCACGCACAGCTGCAACGTGCGGAGTCTGCGCGCACGCAGGAATTGCACGCGACCGCGACCGCGACCGGGTGCAAGTCGGCCGCCGCGCGGAAATTGGCGGGGAGGGCGGACGCGGCGCTGGAACCGCCATGTACGGGGCTTGACAGCACGCAGCGCTCGCAGCGAGGTTTGTTAGGTACTGGGTTTCATGGTACCACGCAGGCGGAGGACGCGAGACGCGCGAACTCGGACGGCACGGAGCGGTACGCACGCTGTAAAGGCCCGTCGCGTGTATTGACCCTCTTGATGTGCCGGGTCGAGTCTGCAGCGCAGGCCTCGGATGGGGTGAAAAGGCACATATAAGCAGTGAAAATATGCAAGAAAAAAAAGAATGAACGCAGCAGTGCGGTGGTGGCGCCGCTCGCGCCGGCTCAATCTGTGCCCCAGACGCCTCGCCATCGAGTAGGCAAGTCGCACGTCGACCCCGGCGCATCAGGCCAGTTCCGCGCGTCTGTCGCGCCCTGCCGTCGTTAGCGGTGGCTGATCCGAGACACGTATTAGGAAAAGCAGGAGCGAGAAAGGGCGGCACGCACATGGTCTCTCGGGGCGGGGTGAGGCGGGCACGATGCGTACGGAGGTGCGAACACCGCCTCGGGCACGCTTATGGAATGCGGGAGCACGGCAAGGCCGAGCGGCCTGCTGCTCCAGGGGTGTTGCGCGCGGGCGAGTAAGGATCGGCGCGCCGGCGGGAGCACTTGAGCGTGACGATGCGCTGCTCGTGTGCATTCGCGATTGCGTGCGCAGGTACTTGGACGGCAGTGCTGTCCCGCGGCGTGGATGAGAGTCCGAAATGTATCCTGGGCCGCCTCATCGTCCGCAGCGCTTACTGGTTGTGGTCGGTTCCACGGCGCGGCGTGCTACACCGTCCGCAGTGCAGTACGCGGATGCGCACGGATATGGAACTCGCTGCGTTCGTTTCCCGCGACTCGGGTCGCGTGGCGTAGCGAGCTGGACAACTCGAGCGGAGAAGTGGGGTATATATGTGAGAGGAGCTGAAGGGAGCGCATCGAGGGTGGCGCTGGTAGGGCTGGCGAGGAGGGGTTGATGTCGGGGCAATGTATCTTGTGAAGGAGTGACGACCAGTACGGGGTCCGGAAGAAGAGGGCGCATTGGCAAGATGATCGCATCAACGGGCGCCTAACCCGACTCACATGTACGCTCTTGCCACTCCAGCCTTCAGCGCTGAGGGGTGGTGAAGAGGGAGGGAACGCAAAACGAGGGTCTCATCAAGATGCATCCTCCTCGCCGGCATGCACGCTCGCACTCAGACTTCAATCAAAGCGATATAAAACTACATGCGTATACCGACCGGATCCTAATGAGATAAGTAAATGTATTTGTTATAAATGAAGAGACTCATTTTCCACGACTTGCAAGTGCCCCGCCTAGAACTGCGACCAGAATACTCAGAATTCCGAGCAAAATCCACCAGAGAAGCTCCATCGGCGTACTACTCAATTTCACCTCGAGCGGCGTGCTGAGGATGTCTGTGATGCGGGTCTTCGCGGGCTGCGGTGTATCGCTGGAAAATACTACAGATTCATCAGCCTGAGGTCCTTCCACCGCTTGCAAAACTCACTCACTAGAAGCGCTCGGCGTTACTTCTGTGGCCGAAAGCTCGTTGGACGAACAAGTCTGCGGTATGTCCTGGGAGCTGGCGGTGCTCTTATCCTCTGTGGCTAGCTCCTCGATGCCTGTCGCAGCGTTCGAAACGTCCGTTCCTTCGTCCTCCGATTCCGTTGCGGTTTCCCAGGCTTCGTCGCCATCTTCCTCCTCTGAATCTGTTTCGATTTCGGAGAAAAGGAAGTCTGGCTCCGGAGGCAAGAGCTTGATCCTCCTGCGAACTTCTGCGGCTTCAGATATTGTCGCTGAAGTGCGGTCGGTGGCTCCGGCCTCCGAGAGGTACTGTGCGAGTTGGTCCAAGGCTTCGGCCAGAGTTCCGAGGAAATTGGTATTGGACTCGGCGACCTTCCCCATGATCCCCACCGCTTCTTCACATGCGGCAACGGACTCCTCTCGGCGGCTAACTTTCCGTAGAATGGCAGCCAGATTCTGAAGGCTACTCGCGAGGGTGGGGAGATGCCGTGGGGCCAGCGAGACACACTCGCGATACAATTCTGTGGCCTTTTCAGCATTCGAAAGTGCTTCCTCAAGCTGTCCGGATGTTGCCAGTCGAAGCGACATCGAATGCAAGGTGTCTGCTCCCAATTCCTGTCTTCGGATCGTGTACAGGAAATCTCCCCACATGTGTGTTGCGTTGAGAGTGTATATCGAGGCCGCTTCTTTAGCAGCTTCGAGAGCCTCGTCATTCCTCCCAGCTGCAGCTAAGCAGTTTGAAAGAGTGGTGAGGGAGTGTGCTAGTGCACATTTCTGTTCCTCCATGTCTTCGTCGGCCACGTCCCGCCGGCAAGCCGCGACTGTTCGTTCTGCATCTTCGAGCGCTTTTCCGACCTGCCCTACATTTAACTGGACAGCCGCAAGTTCTGCGAGGAGGATATGAAAGTGCAGGTCGAAGGGCCGACCGTCTTCTCTCCAGGAGGTCTGGCTGGTGTCTGATACCACTCTCCGGAGAGTCTGTACTGCCTCTCGATTCCGCCCAGTGCGTCGAAGGATTCGTATTTGGATCATGTAATATTCCCAAAACATCCATTCTCCATGAACCGGCAATTTTTCGATTTGTTGTATCATGTCTACCGCATCTGAAATCCGACTCATGTCACCAAGAACAAAAGTACGGGTTCCCTGAGACTGTCGAAGTTTGGTCTCCGCATCCGGGCACTCGGAGTTGCTACACGAACACAGGTATTTGATCGCTGTGTCGGACACCACCAGGGCATCCTCGAGGTAACCAGTGGTCCATAAGCTGCGAACAATATCATCCAAACTGTAGATGTTCCGTTGTTCCAGCTGAGGAGATTGAATAGAGTACTTGACTATTTCTGTCATTACTCTCAGCAGGGCTAAGCGGTCGGGATCAGAGACAAGTGGAATAACATCCCAGATTTCTTGTAGTGCGGTAGATAAATCGAATTCTTGGTCTGCGCTTGAGCTTTCGGCCACCCTTCGAAGGACACTAATGGCATGGGCCGGGTGTGCAATAAAGATGCCGCGGATTAAGGGAGAGGTATGGGTTTGCCAAGAGTTATAAATATAAGATGCCCGGAAGGCATCCTCGGTGATGCCACCGGATGCGTCGAAGCTTTCGATGTATTGAGCAAAATTGCAGGATGGTTCCAGCATGGGTGGGGGTGAGCGCCAGTTCGGTTCAAGGAAGATTCGAAGATTTCTGAAAGAAATGCCGGGATCGGGGGCGCGAATCTGCTGGGAGAGATATGCATGTGCATAGAGGATCCGGAGAAATTCGGAGTAGAATTTCCTCGGATAGATGCAGGCAAGATCACGGAATAAAATCAGATTGTCCGCAAGCATGGCGAGCGAAAAATCTCCTTCCTCCGCCAATTTGCAGATTTGATCAATGAACCCGTCGATATCGGCTCCGGCCGGAGCATTTATGCAGCCAGAGAATTTGAGAACACTGTGGAAACCCTCCTTTGAGGTGTTGTAAGCCTCGAGGTGTCGACCGACCGCCGAAAGAGCTTTGGCGAGGACGAAATAAGCTTCAGACAATATTGTGGTGTCATATTCATCTTCTTCAGTCCAGAAAGATGATTCTGAACCAGATTCGATGAGTTTCTGGGTCATTGTACGGCACACCGCTAAAGCTTCTGCAGCAGTGGAAATAACCGCATGGTGCTGGCCAGTTGCAGATAGGCTTCTCGAATGTGTGATCAGTATTGTTCCAAGCAGCGGACGATATTCCACATCCGGGGAGCTCTCCTGCCACAATCGACAGCAGTCAAGAGCCTCTTGACTGGTTTCCGTGGCAAGATCCCATCGCAACTGGTCTTGATACATGGATGAGAGTTTTTTGGTTGCATCGGCAAGATAAGATAGAATCCCCGCATTGGGGGCAGTGTCGACCAAACGGTGAAGGACCCTCTTTGCCAAGAGCTGCCAGGCTATCGCTTGTGAGCTTATTCCTAGATGGTCCAAGTGAAGACCGATAGAAATAACACATCGGATGGATGTGAAAGGGATTTCCACAGGGGTGTCACTGATTTCGAGAACCATTCCAAGAATTCGATGCAGAACGTGCGTGGGGGAAACTGAGTTTAAAAAGGACAAGCCGGTGAGATCCTCTAATGATGTATCAAGCACCAGACTATTGCGTGCAATCCAATGGTGAAGGGGATCAACCACACGCATAGCTTGTGCGGAAAGGTACTGGAACTCGAGAGTTTGATGTGTTGGATCCTTTGCACGAAAACTATGAATTGAGTCACTTCGGAAAGAGGGACCTGCTCACAGATGCTATTATTTCAATTGTTTGGCTCATCACATTCTGACCGAATTGAGTCTCAAGCAGGACCCGTGCCATCAGTCCCTCAACTCGCCGCAGCGTGACTTGGTTTTCGACATGGTTCACAATCAACCTTTGTTCAACACGCAAGGTAGTATTCTCAGTTCGATGGGTCGTTTCTGCGACATGAGCAGTTGTTTGCTCAATGCGAACAGCAGAGAATGCCTGTCATTTATAAGAAAAGACATCTGGACGTAACAAGATGACCTCACCGTAAATTGAATGTAGCATTTGTTCACATGCTTTTTCAGTCGCCTGATCTCTGCCTCGACATCGTCCCGTTTCATCCAACCTTTGAGTTGGGATTTCAACCTGCGGAAGCCGGGAGGAGGCTCCGCGGGAGAGATTTCCTGGCATATTGAAAGAACGTGGAGCATGTCCCTAGACAGAGGTTTGCATGTGAAAGATAGGAGGATATCATTAGCAGCAAGACTCACGCCTTTAGATCCCCGAGAGCGCTCAACAATGCAGGTGCTTGGAATGTACGCTCATCCGCCCGAGAAAGGTCGGCGAGTTTAGAGAGCGTAGAAAGGATATCATCCGTGAGGTCACGGATCCGTCGTCGATTCTCCCGGACCTAGTGAAGACATCAGCTAATGCTTGAATGAGAAGAAAAATCTCGTGCCTTTTCGATAGAGCGCTTGATGCTCTGGCCAACATCGATGAGGTCCTTGATGAAGGTCGCAAGCGTAATGATAGTTGTGGTAGCCGTTATGGGATCCATCTTCTGGATTCAGAAAAGCTTGAGGGCAGATGGCTGGGCGAGAAGACGAGGATGAGGCGGGGAAGACGTCTGGTTAAGTAGGAGTCGCACAGCTCTTGGTGCCGTAAGATTTCACCAGACCTCAACAGCTTTCCCAAAATAATTCAACAGCTGCCGCAGACGATCCGGGCGAGATTCCATGTGAGCTGCTGTGCGATTGTTTATTTTTGTGTCGACGCCTGCTGTGCTGCCAAGTCTCACCGCCCTCCCACCAAAATAATTATGTGGTGAACGAAATTGATAATCTGGCATGGCGTGAAGTTGAGGGTCAAATGTCCGTCCTAGTAAAGTGCAGCTCCGCATACAGTGGAGACGATGAAAAGTTGGCTTGGCGACTGAAGCAACTTGAAGTATGCTCACGGCAAAAAAAAAATCAGCGCATGAATCCAAGAATAATATATCCAGTTGACTTAGTACGCAGGGCTTGAGAGGCACATTGATCGACTCGAACGCACAGATTCAATCGCGTTCAAGGATCGACTCGGGAGTCAGTACGGCGATTATTATATTAGACCAGACGGGAGCGGCGAAATTGCGGTCTTTTGAAGGAGCATCAGATATCAACGTGGCCACCGCCCGGCAGAGTTCGAGAGTTCGAGGAGAAGATCATGACGGAGACGGAAGAGGGCGCATCAATATGGTTGATGATCGCATCAACGGGCGCGCTCTGGCTCACTCTCATTCCAAAACCTGTCTCGACACTCTGGCGTCCTCAGGGGCTTCCAGGGATGCCCTGACCTCGGACTATATCAATGAGCTCGCCGCAGTCAAATCTCCCGCATGCACGTTCCGAAGAAGACCCGCTCATCTCATCGGGGCACAAAAACGGATGCTCCGAGTCATTCGTGCGCCTTAATCTGTCGTCGTGTGCAGCGAGCAGAGAGACGGAGGATGATCGGTATCGTCAAAAAGTCTGCTGCGTCTCCGACCTCCTTGCGCTGAACAGGAAAGGGCTTCTCTTCCCGTTTCTCTGACGACACGCGCGATTCGGCCAATCGCTGCGCTGCCTTCTTGCGCATCGCTGTCCACGTCCACTCTGGGGGCTTCGAAGCGATCCGCTTCTCCTCTCGCCCTCAAGCCTTTCGTGCCCCGGTGCCCCAAGTTCCCAGGGCTCGCCGGCGGTAGTCTTACCAAAGGCCCCGTTTCAAGCTACATCCGCCGAGTTTGTATCTCCACCATTCGTTGGAGCTGTGGAGAATGCAAGGACGGCCAGCGTGTGTCCTTCCCGCTTGCTCTTTTCGCGTGCCCGAATCCCCGCGGAGGGGTGATGAAGAGCGAAAAACGGGGTCTCATCAAGGGTTGGGAAGACGTGGACGGAACAGATGTATCTACTCGAAGCATGCGAGGCGGCGAAGAACCGCTTCTTGGCTACATCGCCCACGTCGACCGAACAGGCGCACCCGTCAATTGTGACGCTCGCCATTCTACCTATACGGCCGAGGCCGCCTGCTCTCATTCCTGCCGAGCGCGGTCGTCCGAAGACGCGGCGAGCCCCCACCGGCAGACCTCGATGGCGGAACTTGCAACTTGCTTTCGTGGGCTCTGCGGTCGAGGACCGGGGAGATTTCGCCTTCGCGGATAGCGGATCGGTACGTGGATTTTAAATATCCGTGGACGAACGCTTACTGTATTACCTTAAAGGTCCAGATTATTCGACATACCGATTTCAATCGCACAAAACATCGATCTACCTCTACTGAATACGACGTGCGCTTGGGACCTGTAACACCTTGCGTTATTTGCGTCGTCTGCGCGGCGTCCACGAAACACAATCCACAACGCGTCTACATACACCCGCACCATACCAAGATAGGCCCATCCCTGACCCCGACGCCGTGGTGTCGATGCACCCTCCGTTTCTCGATATCCATCTCACACCCTGCCCTCATACTCTCCCTCTCCATCCCCGCCCACCACCCAAGTAATCCAAGCCGCGTATCCGTCCGCACCCGGCGTTTGTGCATGCACGCGGCCTCACCCGTGCCTGTTTGCGCCGCGGCGCAGCTATCTACACCCAACCTCCTGCATCGACTCATAATTGCTGGTCCGCACGATCACTCCGTGCGATCGTGTTCGCCTCCTCCCGCACTTGTTTGCTTGGCTCGAAACGCCTAATCACGGTCTCCACGTTCGAGCGGGGGGACGCCGCGTGGAAGATGAATGCGGATGCGCCGCAAACCTGCGCCGTACAAGGGGAATAAATGCGCACGAAGGCAAGGCCTATCTCGCCCCCTTGTCGTGCGTACGGCGTGATCCTTGTTTGCGCCTGCGGCGCCAGGTGCCGGTCCGTGCCTCGTCGCGGGATCAAGGGAACACCAAAGCACTCAGACGCTCATCCGTCGCTCGGAGCGTATATCAGCGCTCGGGGAGTGCTCGAGTGCGGTGGCGGTGGGATGACGAGAAGCTTGAGCCTCGGCGCGCGTACGCGGCTGAAGGACGTGGGGAAGGTCGGCGGCCATTCGGATAGGGGACTGGGCATTGATACCCTCGACGCGATTCATAATTCTGCGCCGCGCCGCCCATCGCGTCTCGTCCGCGCGGGCGTTTTGAGGGATTCGTATTTCCACTACTCCGCACGTTGCGTGGACGTCGCGCCTCGCTCAGAGACGTGGCTGTGCACTGAGGCGACGAGTCGTCCTCGTAGGGCCATCCTCTCCACCAGGCGGAACTCGAGACGTCGGGGAGGGAGAGGAATCCGGTGTCTCTCTTGTCTGCGTGTTTTTGGCCGCTCTGGATGGGCGCGCACCTCGGGATCGAGGATTAAATGTTTGTAGAGGGGTGCACAGCCACACCGATCCTTCATACGTTTTCGGCTTCGACCTAGCTTCGCCATGCTCATCAGCGTGTTCTCCTGCGCGCATACATTCATTCATACTTATCGGCTCTCCTACTTCAGCTACAATGGAGTGATCTCGCCGACATGCACGCTCGCATTTGTACTTCAAATCGAAGAACCATACACATAAAACTACCTGCGTATACCCACCGGATCCTAACGAGATAAATAAATCTACGTGTCATAAATGAAGAGCTTCATTGTCCACGACTCGCGAGTGCCCCGCCTAGAACTGCGACCAGGATACTCAGAATTCCGAGCAAAATCCGTCAGAGAAGGTCCATCGGTGTGCTGCTCAATTTCACCTCGAGCGGAATGCTGAGGAAGTCTGTGATGCGGGCCTTCGCTGGCTTAAGGTTATTACTGACGACGACTGCATCTTTTTCGTCCCCGCGCTTTGGCTTGCGAAACGAGCTCTGCGGTCGAAATTGCTCAGGGCTTCTGAGCTTATCGTCTCGACTCCTATTTCAGCGTTCAAATCTTTGGCTTTTTCTCACAAGCTCCACCATCGTCTTCCGCCTCCTCCCCGAAAAGGCAGTCTGCCTGAGCGGGTAAAAGCTCGATTCTACTGAGTCCTCCGAACTTCGGCGGCTTCTGACTTTGCAGCTGCAGCGCGGTCAGCGGCTCCGGTCTCTGACAAGTATCCCGCGAGCTGGTCCAAGGCTTCGACCAGCACGGGCAGGAAATAAGTCTCGGTGTCGGCGACCCGTTATGCCAACGGCCCTCGCAGACGGTAACCGACTTGTCTCGGCGGCCGATACTCTATAGAAACGAATTCAGATTCCGAAAGCTGCTCGGAAGGATGGCTCGGTCCGGAGACTTCGCATTACCTCTCGATTCCGCACGGGGAAAGGTGTGTGTATCGGAATCCGCGTTTAAACTGCATGAAATGTTGATGACATGAACAAAAAGGCGGATATTTCTTTGGTCTGCTGTACCAGCTCGGGAATCCGAACTGTTCCACAAGAGAAAGGTACGTATTTCTTGAAACCAACGAAATCTGCGCGTGCCCGGGTCGCTGAATTCGGAGGACGAGCGCTACGACTACGAGCCCCGGCGGCCCAGGTATTTGATTGCTGTATCGGACACTGCTAGTGCCTCGTGAAGCCAACCGAGGGACCATACTGTAAATACTTGTACCGTAGCAACCACCCGACCCACCGTGACACCATAAGCAGGTTTGGGCAACGCAACCAGCCCAATTTTCACTGTGACGGTTGAAATTTTGGCAACCAAAAAATTCAACATGAGCTAGATTTTGACTGTAGATGTGATTCTCAGGTCCAATCCACCATATAATCAATCAGGGGAGAGGCTTCAAAGGATTTTTTGCCATTTCTCAAGGTGATTTTGGGCCAACAAATAATATATTTTTGCATGTCACGGTATGAAGTTAGACAACCAACCTCATCGTGACCGTGACCTAGGGAGGTTTGGGCAACGCAACCAACCCCGTCGTGACCGCGACGGTTGCTACGGTACAAGTATCTACAGTAATCTGTGGATAGTCTGCCTCAACATGAAATCAAGAAACCACTCTCGTGTTGCCGGAGCAGTACTTGGTGGATTTAGTAATAGGGTGTTTCATAATTGGATTTTGGGGCCCAACTCATGCCTCAACTCCGACCCCAACTCGGGGCAAGTTGGGGTCGGAGTTGGGGCACGAAAATCGAAGTTGGATGTCAAATTGAGGGTATGACCTCGACTTGACATCCAACTTTGCCCCAACTTCTGCCCTAGTCTCTCTAGGACAGACACACTATAAAAATTGCGCTCGTACCTCGCGTTATAGAGTCTGTTGGTTACCGCGTCAACTAAGCGGCGTCCAACCTTATTATATAATGATGTGATATCTCCGAGATACACCACCAAACAACTCATTTATTTTCACGCGTCTCCACCTCACTCGACGTGTATCTCCGCTATCTGACGCGATGCAATGGCGAAAAACTCATCTAGAATGGGTCTAGTCCCCCCTGATACCTTCTATGACACTCCAAGACGGCCCCCACCACGGCAATCCACTTCTGAGAGCGCCGATACAACTGGAGCCTTTACATGCATCAGCAAAACCTGGGTCGGCTACACAGCACTACATAGTGGCTCATAGTAGCTTATAGCTTGTATAGTGCCCATAGCGGCTGTAGCAAAGGTCTTTAGCTATGTAGTGCTGTATAGTTGGGTCGGAAGTATATAGCAGTCTGTACACGGCTATCCCGGCAGCCGTTGGAATTTGATAGGATTGATGGCCCGTTGGAATCCAACGGTTTGTTACTTGGTTTCCTAAGGGGGAAGTACTGGACACCGTCAGAGGTGCAGATTAGCGAAATCCAATGATTCAATGATCAGATTTTGCTGATCCACCTACCGACGCGATGTCTGCCTCTCAAATTCCAATGGTAAATACACGTGACTATGAGCGCGCATCATTTGATGCGCGAGGCTTCCGCGCGACATCCTCAGCCTCTGACATCCTGCGCGCCTCACGGACTGCTGTTCTTCTCATTCATTTTCCCACTTTGGTGCTTCGGCCATTTGCCACCCCCTGTTGAAATGAGCTTCGGCTTGATTCTCCAACACACACCCCCTTCGAGGTCCCTTAGACAGGTTCGCGCGTTCCAGATGTCGTTGAGGCTGACCAATGGTACCCGGTAGGTTGTTTCCCCGAGTATAAATTGCTTAGTGTCCACATTGTTTTCAATAATTACCAGTCTTCTAAAAGAGCCGCACATTTGTGTATGGTGTATTAATCACGAGCAACGAAGCCAAGTGATATTTAGTAAGTTGCTAATAGGTAACATCTTTGAATTATTAAGTTAACCTTAAGATCGGGCCGTCTTATAAAGTCTTTATGCCGGAGTGGTTATGTATGCAGTACTCGGTTTAGAATGTCTTCTGGTGGTCGTGTGTTCAATTCCTCTTGTTGCCCATCCTTTTGCTTCAAAATTAATCTTCTGACCCTACTTTTCTTCCTCAGTATAGGCCTTGAGATTCCGTCTTTCGACTCCAGCCTCTCTCTGGTGAACCCATTGGGGTCCAATAATCTGCACCTCTGACGGATTCCATTGAAAATCTGTTGGATCCCGACGGCCATCAAACCCGTCAAATTCCTACGGCTGGCGGAATAGCCGTGTAGTTGGCCTCTAGCGTTCTGTAGCACAAGGTCCACGGTATCATAAGAACAGTTAGTTGCCTTCAAACATTGAAGGTCAGTAAGTAACGAATCGTAAGGTTAGTATAATTAAGTGAAGTGAAGGGGACCAGTCAGTAATTAAGTAAGTGAGCAGTCAAGAACGCATTAAGGGGTATTTATTAGTTATTATTTGCCAGCAGTGAGAATCGAACCGGCGACCTTCGCGCGAATTAACAATTTAAAGAGCGGACAAAATAACCACTATACTATTGGCCCAATATGTACAAGGGATGGAACTCTGTGCACTTTATTACGTCCTGGTCATTGTACTTTCTCAACTCCGCCTGACGTCGTTCTCAAGTCGTTCTGCCACTTAGCAAAATGGGATCCAGAATTTGATGTAGAATTTGGCCAGTCATTGATGTAAAACAGACTATGAACTGGGGTTGAATCAGACTTTGGCAATTTAGGTACAAGATTTCCGAAGTACTTTGATTAATGGTGTGAGTGGAATGTGATTGAGCCCAAAGTAAAATCTAGCTCTGAAAATCCTATGTAACCACCAAAACTTCAGAGCACTACAGAGATCTGCAATACTACAGAGGGCTACATGGAGCCCCTATCCAACTATAGAGCACTATGTGGTTCTACCCGAGCTATGTAGCACTATATAGTTCCCTCAAATCTATAGAGCACTATGGAGCACTACAGCCATGTTTGAGGCTGCTATATTCTGCTACAGCTACTACAGCCTGCTAGGGTGAAAATCAGGGTTTGCTGATGTGGGTTCCCGAAGACAATTCCCCAATGCCTGGCCCAAATAGCACTTCTGCGGGACAAGGTAAGTGGTGTGAAGAGAAATCTTCGTCGACTTATCTTCTGGTGCAGCTTCATTTCCTCGAACAAATAACTCGTCCGCCTCTACTCCTGCCACCGCCAACGTCCCGTCGACACAGCCCAGGCTCAGAGCCAAGCGGACGACCGACTTTGCGCGCGTCAGCCAGAGCTTCGCGTGTGCACGCAAGAGCAGGAATGCCGAGGGCCTGGAGTTCATATATCTTATAATTATACACGGTAAGGAAGGAGCCAGGAAGGATGCTGTAAATCACGCACGATATTGGCCGAAAGTCCTTTCGTGGACGCGATCACTAGTCCGACAGGCGTCCTCCTCTTCTGATCCCAGAACCCCGGGTACGTCGCGGGATTCTTAGCAACCTCAAGAAGTCCAAGAATGGGGACAGCAAAGAGGGCTGATTTGCCGTCACCCGTCGCAGTGATGCAAAGAACATCCTTGCCGTCGAGGATCCAGGCGATGACAGTGACTTGCCAGTCTCGAAGACCACCAGCCCATTGAGGTATCTTCGTTGCGACAATCTGTTGTATGGTCGTACGACCACGTTCGGTTTGCCATTTCCGGCCTCGCGACGGTGCCATGCGCGAGTACACAAAGTCGTGTCCGGAAGGTTGACGGTTGTTGTCTTGTTTGATGGGACACGTGTCTTCCGGACTCTTCCCCAAACGGATTGCTTACATCATAAGCCTGGTTGCCTACTGTGACAGCGCGGTAACCACAGGACTACTTCTGCCCCAACTCGAGCCCCAACTTCGCTTGTAGCACAAGATCTGATCCCCAAACCTCAACTCTGCCTCAACTCCGAGAAAACATCTGCTCAGGTGGTTCACAATTGAGGCCTCAACTTGTGCCCCAACTTGGCCCGAGTTGAGGTCAAGTTGGGGTCGGAGTTGAGGCACGAGTTGGGCCCCAAAATCCAATTGTGAAACACCCTAATGATTTGATCAAGATTTGGTAGTGGAGTTTGGTTGAGATCAATGATCAATGATCCTCAATCACTCGGCATGATTCCTCCTCACGTTATCGACTCGCCCTTGTTCTGCATCCACCACTTGGTAAAGCCATCCTGTGTCCTTGCCTTGTTCCTGTCCGACGGCTTCCACGAAACCTTATGCTCAATTTGGGTCCAGCATTATCTTTGCTGCTCGCTTCATCAGGCCACTCCAAGTCTTCACTTGAGTCTTGTTCTTTGTATGGACCGCGTTGTGCCAAGTTCATTTCAAGGCCGCCCTAGGAACCGCCAGTGGGGCCTTGAATTTCTTACGGATATGTGCTCTTACCCAAGCTTTTTTGCCGCGTCGTATACATAAGGCCAGTCGTTATATATCCGGTTCGAAGGTTTCTACTTTTTCCCTCCCTCGAATCCGGTATTCTTGGGTTGACGACTTATAGGCAAAGTAAGGCGCCGCTTTCTTGAAATGCTCCGATGACTTACCTCACTATCAGATATTTGCACGACTGCTATCGAGTATTTACGCCCCGGTCGCCTAGAACATTGTACGTTTTCTCCAATACCGCTCCTTTACGCTGCTCATATGATGATAGAAACACGATCCGATGCCCACGCATATATCAAAAAAGTTCTGGAAGCGCAGCTGTGGCCTACCACGATGGTTTCTCTATGAAAATATTCCCCCCTCCGACACATCTGAAGCTTTACCATCTTCGAATGCACCCATCGGCAAGCTGCCTGTCGAGCTCCTCGGAGAGATATTCTCCTGGAACCTTGGCGATTGGGGGGAAATGACCGACGAGCCGTCCACCCTGGTCCTAGATCCGCTCATCCTATCGCAAGTATGTGGGCACTGGCGTTCAGTTTCACTCTCCATCCCTATGCTGTGGGCCACGATATGGGTCGACAGGCCCCGGGTGGCCCACGTTGCGATGGTGAAGCTCTGGATCGAGCGCTCACGCAACTGCCCCCTCTCCATTAATCTTCGACAAACCGATCCTAAATCCTGTCTTTCCTTCCCAACTACTACCGAACACGACCTGACGGACCAAATCTTCGGCCTCCTCGTCCCTCATCTCCATCGGTGGCACACGGTCGACTTCGTCTTCCGCGGGGACGCTCAGCACTCCCTCCTCTCTCTGCCAAGAGATGAGGCGGCTGCCCTCGAATACGTCGCGCTGCACGTCGATTCCTGGGATACGACCAGCTCGGAATCCCTCCAGTGCGCTCTCTATTCGCGCCCATCGCTGCGCAGCATCCACTTTATGCCCGGCTCCAACCAACGGCACGTCCCATGGAAACAACTCACGCATCTTGAAGCGGACCCGGAATGCACGCTGGACACATGCTTGAGCATCCTCGCATCGTGTCCTGCTCTTTCCAGCGCGAAATTTACGTGCTCCGCCGACCCGGATTGGGCGCATACCCCGTTCACTCACCCAGAACAATATCTCACGCTCCCTGCCCTCGTCGACCTATCTATGAAGGCATCCAGAATAGACCTGACACCATTCCTTAATCGCCTTACCCTCTCCGCGCTCAAATCGTTGGCTCTCGAATATTGCCACGTCCCTCGCGCCATGCCAGACCCTCAGGCGCTCCACACCCTCCTCGAGCGCTCTTCCTGCAATTTATCCGGCTTTTCGTTGCACGAAACGGCACGCGTGCGCGACGACAAGCGCCACATCTCGTACCTCCACAGCCCCCACATGGCGTCTTTGGCCGATCTCGCGCTCAAAATTGACATGACGAACAACATCATCGAGTTTCTCACTTACGGCGGCGCCGAGGGTGCTCCCCAGCTGCCGAATTTGACGGAAATCACTCTTAGAGATTGTCGAGGAGACCATATTTCCGACGACGCGTTGGTTCGGATGCTGTCATCGCGGTTGGCCCCCCTGGAATCTTTTACTCCCGCGATTCTGCGTTGCGCCGACATCCAGCTGCGCATGGCGGGACACGCAGATCTTGTACTACCCGTGGGCGGGCACAAAGATCAATTGGAGCTCAGATTCGAGCTTCTGAACTGTTTTTGTAAATAGTGTACTCTCCCGAATTAATGCAATCGCTTTTTCTTTTCTTCCCTCTTTTTTTTTGCGTTTGAACCGCCGTCGTCGATTGTGTTCATCTGATGCCATCAAATTTGCTCTCACGTTACCGTGTTGCCTGTCATCGCGATCGCGCCTTGTTTTATCTCTTCCCTTGAGGCCTTTATTCCAGCTGCCTTGTATTCGTCAACAAAGAGCCCCGTCGACACGGCAACCTTGTTCTCTGTTCTTGTCCTCGCCTTTGGCGCGCGTTGTATTTGGCCGTGGGACGGCGACGTCTACCAGCTCTTAGGATGCATCATTCATGGCCCGCCCACAAGAGTCTACCGCTGACATCCCCTCCTTGCAGTACCCTCCACCCAAATTTCTCTCTCACTCCTTGGAAATCGGTAATCGGGACGCTAGCGCCCGCGTGAAGGCGAAATGCCAGACATCGCCCGGGTATGTCGGTTTCCACACTACTTGCTATGATTTTCGAACATTTTTGAAGAAGCCTGCATCGGGCGACGACCTCTCCACAAAACTATGGACTATGGGTCTAGAATTTTCCCGCCTATTCCTCGGCGGAGAACGCTGGAATCTTCCCTTCATCCGAGTTCAGGACCCCTCCCCTATCTCTTGCCTTCCCGCGGACGTTCTCGGAGAGATCTTTATGTGGTCTCTATGCACAAACGGATTCCACTCCTTAACCGAACGGGGATGTCTCATGCTCGAACCGTTGACGCTGTCGCATGTCAATAGTCGTTGGCGGGACGTCGCCATATCTACATCCCGCCTGTGGTCGACCATCTGGGTGGATCGGCCTCGCGAGGCGAATGTGCCTATGGTCGAACTGTGGCTCGAGCGGTCTCGGCAGTGCCCCCTCATAATTTATCTCCGTCAAACTGCCCCTCTACCCCCGGGGTCACAGCTCCCATCCGTCTCGGACCCGCGGGAATACGAGCTGACTGACGAAATTTTCCTTCTTCTCGGACAACATTTGCATCGTTGGAAACGAGTCACCTTCCTGCTCTACAAGCAGACGCACCGACCGCTCCTCAGCCTTCCAGCAGCATCTACCGCTGCCCCATTGCTCGAGCACGTCTACATGAACGTCAAGACATGGGACGCTGATAGCAGTCTCGCAATGGAGCGCACCATGTACTCCTATCATTCCGTCAAGTCCATCGTAGTGCACGATTTCATGTCCCAGGACTTCGTGCGCTGGGAGCACCTCACTACTCTCGACGCCGGGCAGTTGGGTTGTCCACTCGCCAGCCACTTGAGCGTCCTCAAGCACTGCCCTTCCCTTCGCCGTGCCGAGATCCGGTGTACGCAGGACCACAGAGACGCCCCATTTGTCGCTCCCCTCCGCCGCGTCCGAATTCCTCAGCTCGCTTCTCTGACCGTGTACGCGGATAGAGTGGATCTCGCTCCGTTAATGGATGGCCTGATCTTTCCCAATCTCGAAGGCCTCGTTTTCAGGTACCGCCAGGCACCGCGGCGCTCGAATGACCCACAAGCGCTCTGGCGGTTACTCGCGCGCTCCGGCTGTGTGCTGAAACGGTTCAGCCTGAAGGACATCCCTTTGACTCCCGACGACGATCACCACCTATCCTTTCTCAGACTCCCGCAGATGGCGTCGCTCACAGAGCTCTACATGCAGCTCGACTTGACGGACAAGATCGTGCGATTCCTGACCCTCGGGAGCGCCGACGGCCTGCCCCGGACGCTGCCCCATCTCCAGACGATATCGCTCAAGGACTACCGTGGTGCGCATATCGACGACCTCGAGCTTTACCGGTTGGTCGTCTCCCGCTTTGCGGCGCCCGGCCCCGATCGGAACGGTCGATATTCGGGCGCGCTAACCCGCGCGTACTTCCACTTACGAGTGAAGGGTCACTCTGCGTCGCCGGTTCTTCCGTTGCTGGTTGAACGGTGCCGCGAGCGCCTCGAGTTACGCATCTATCTCGACGAATGCGATGATCTGAATACACAGGTCGGGTGGTACACCAGCCCGCCCATTCCCGGGGGTTATCTCACGGAAGGTTGATGTAGGAAGGCGGGGGGAAAGTAGATAAAAAAGTGGCTGTTACATCTCGTCGTCTATTATGTATCATTAACAGGATGTTCTTGTGCTCTCATCCTGTGCAACAGCGCCTGAGACGGCGCAGACAATCGTTCGGGTGTTGGTTGAAAACATTCCGGAAGCCCAGTAGATTCCCATGAGCTGCCTTGAATGACAGCCGCCAGCCCTTTTGCACATGACATTATGCGAGCCATGCCTAGGAAGTGTGAGCTCAATGTTCTAAAGTCAAAAAAGGAAGATACTACCGTGTCCATGATGACCGGCGCAGACAAAGGCCCCCGGTTTATTATGCAATTCTCCGACATACGGAACGCCTGAGAATGGGATAATGTCAGCGCACCGAAAGACCAAGAAACATCAGCGTGCCCTCGGTGGTGTAGCCCATGATTCCTGTAGGCTCGTCGTGTATCAGATAAATGAGGTATAACTTGTGTTGGACTTACCACTCCAAGCGTGTATCATTCCCTCCCCAAGTGCTTCCGGGCCCCATCCTCCCAAGTGAAGGGGCAACGCGTCTTTCAGGGCCTTCGTCATTTCAGGGTATGTCTCGGTATCGTCTGTATTCCCGAGAAGCTTGTCGACGGGCATGGACCTCCGTGCCCCACCGTATATCATCACACCGTCCTTTTGACGCTGAATGATATACTCTGCGTCCGACTGCACGTATTTTAGATAGAGATCAACGCGGAGGGAAGCGAGACGGACCAGAGCGTAGGTTTCCGTGAGCATATTTTTGCCCGAGTACGGCGCAGTCGGCACAACGACCGAACACTGTCCCTTGAAGGGCCATATACGGCCGAGGAACTCGGGCAGCAGTGTCGCGGTGAACGCGTTTGTGGCGTACACGACCTTCTCGGTCTGTACATCGCCCCTATCAGTTTTTACGCGCCAGCCATCGGTACTCGGGAGGACTTCGCGAACGGGGGTGCGGGTTTGCAAGTTGAGCCCGGTCCTGAGGCTGGGGCATTGATACATCACCCTCGCCAAGTAAAGAGTAACCGTGATGTATCAATTCCTCTGGCGCAGAGAGGTGCATGATACATCACCTCATAGACGTGCAGTACTAACGGTGAAAATAAAAGACCGCCAGAGGGGCTTGAACCAAGGTCGCAGACCAAAATTATTACATAACACTTTCGAGTGGCACTTTAACCAATTGCACCAAACAGCTGTTCTAAAAGAGTGGGCACACAGGGCCAAACTATACCCCCTTCAACAACAAAACACATAATAAGCATGTTTCCCCACCCACTGGGCCCCGCCTTAGGGGCCAGGTTAGAGGTTAGAGTTAGGGGTTAGTGGTTAGAGTTAGTGGTTAGGGTTGGTTAAGGGTTAGTCCCCAGGTATATTGTAGAAGGCTGTTGCAGGTGATTTATAAGCATTTGATGGTTAGATTGGTTAGGGTTGGTTAGGGTTTAAAACACCATCAAAATACATATTAAGCATTGTAGTACAATTTCGAAGACCTAGGGCAGCTTGCCTGCCCTAGGTCTGGGTATCAGCTGTTCCCACTTAGGGTAAGGGCACCTTACCCTAAGTGGGAACACAGAAGTTTCCAGACATCTGGTCTGGTGAAGGGGTTAGCCATGCAAGTCCTAATATATCTGTGGTTTGATAAAGTCTAAGGTTCGAACCTCGATGATGCAACATTTTGCATCATTTACCGAACGGGCATCTGGCTGATATATCAGCTGGATGTATCAGACACCTCTGTCATTTACCGACTTTCATATATCACGACACCTCTCTAAACGAGGCCCTAGTGATATATCATATCGCCATATACGCCTGGAGCCCGTGCTTTTCTACGCACAGCTTGAGAAGATGCGAGACGAGTTTCTGTGGCCAAAGCGACCCCGCGGGGCTCTTGTACGCGGCCGTGGCCGAAGGGCAGCGGGTTGCGCGGCGGGCCTTTTCAGGGTCCAAAATGCGCTCTATTATTCCCTCCACAGGGCCACCATCGTCGGCAAATTCTTGATAAGACGCGGCCAGATCATCGGCTAAAGTTTCGTCCATGGCAACATCTGGAGAAATTACAAGGATTGCTTGGTTAAAGTTGAGCGAACGGACCCCAGGTGAAACCTCTCCAGAAGTCGCAGTCGATCCCTTCCTTTTCGATAACCTCCGTCATAAGGTTCAATGTATCCTGAACCAAATTGTATTATAAGTTGCAAACAAGAAACCTTCCATCTAACAGCACCTTCTCGTTTTGAACAATTTTCAAGGCTTGCTCTCTTCCGAACGTTGCCTTGTAGTGCTTGTAATCTGAAACCCATGAGAGGCGAAGCCGTAAATTATTTCAAAGTCTACCTCGATAACAATCGGGGCGGCAGTGGCCGCCATTCAGGCGTATATGGCGATATGATATATCACTAGGGCCTCGTTTAGAGAGGTGTCGTGATATATGAAAGTCGGTAAATGACAGAGGTGTCTGATACATCCAGCTGATATATCAGCCAGATGCCCGTTCGGTAAATGATGCAAAATGTTGCATCATCGAGGTTCGAACCTTAGACTTTATCAAACCACAGATATATTAGGACTTGCATGGCTAACCCCTTCACCAGACCAGATGTCTGGAAACTTCTGTGTTCCCACTTAGGGTAAGGTGCCCTTACCCTAAGTGGGAACAGCTGATACCCAGACCTAGGGCAGGCAAGCTGCCCTAGGTCTTCGAAATTGTACTACAATGCTTAATATGTATTTTGATGGTGTTTTAAACCCTAACCAACCCTAACCAATCTAACCATCAAATGCTTATAAATCACCTGCAACAGCCTTCTACAATATACCTGGGGACTAACCCTTAACCAACCCTAACCACTAACTCTAACCACTAACCCCTAACTCTAACCTCTAACCTGGCCCCTAAGGCGGGGCCCAGTGGGTGGGGAAACATGCTTATTATGTGTTTTGTTGTTGAAGGGGGTATAGTTTGGCCCTGTGTGCCCACTCTTTTAGAACAGCTGTTTGGTGCAATTGGTTAAAGTGCCACTCGAAAGTGTTATGTAATAATTTTGGTCTGCGACCTTGGTTCAAGCCCCTCTGGCGGTCTTTTATTTTCACCGTTAGTACTGCACGTCTATGAGGTGATGTATCATGCACCTCTCTGCGCCAGAGGAATTGATACATCACGGTTACTCTTTACTTGGCGAGGGTGATGTATCAATGCCCCAGCCTCAGGACTGCCATTGCGAGCAGTAGCCCCATCGCAGGCTTCACGAGCTTCCAGAAGCGTCACGCTCTCCGGGGAATTGGGACTTGTTAAAAGGAAGTATCACAGGGAGGATAACCAGATAACCCAGGCCAAAATAGGGAAAAAATATTGGAAAAGTATTTACAATAACTTTTGCATATCTTGGTTTTGGAATTTTTCAAAAGATTCTGAAGGCATTCAGAAGATATTCTTAGATTAGAATATCTTTGCAATGTCTTTTGAATGCTTTCTCCGCCCTGGGCCCACAGATATGCAAAAGTTATTGTAAGTACTTTCTGCATATTTTTCCAGTATTCCAGCTTGGATTATTTGGTTATCCTTCCTGTGTATGCAATGGCAGCACCAGACAAGCCCGAGCCGATTATGATGATGTTTGACCTCTCGGGGAGAGCCTCTGTCGTGCGATGCCCAATAAGGGTCGAGTTCCGAGCTCCCTGGAGCCAAAAGGAGAGACAAGGATCAGGACGTGGGTAGCCGGGAGATTCCATGTCCGGCTGTTCTGAAGGTATGGCATTCGGTGGCTCTCTTTCTCTCTTTATACCTTGTACTCTCCACCATAGCTTCAGTCGCAGCTGATCGCAGTTGTTCGCGGCCTGCGCCGCATGAACATTCGTCCCCGATTCGCAGCAAGCGCAGCGAAAATTGCGGTCAAGTGTGGAGCAAAGTGAGCTAGCAAGTGACGAGCCTTGACGAGCGCCAACACTCACAGTGACTCAGCTCAGCAGCCAACTTTGATTGGCGCCCGCCGCCGCGAGCACGTGACCGCGCGTCTGATCGTGCACCGTACAAGCACAAACAAATATTACGTACGCGCGTCTCATTCACACAAGTATACAGCCGCTTAGTCTGTAGTTTACCGCACTCCTATGTGTTGGCACTCGACCTTATTACATAAAGTGTGGAGTTTCAATGTGAGTCAGGCTCGTTCAACACTTCCAGAGGTCTAAAACACAAATCTTGGGAGGCCAAATAGCTCGGAATCCAACTCCGAGAAGCTGTGCTGCTGCATAATTATTTGGCTCCCCCATTTTTGCATGGAACGAAATATTCGTCGGCTCGCGTGGCCGGCCCATCAAAGTTCGGCATCGCGGTTCTGGGGTCTATGAGACGAACGTGGACGGAAAAGGGACTGATTTCAGGCTTCTGTAGCATGACACACCATTAATCTACCCAGAAACGCGCTCCAAACGCGCAAATGAATCCCAAGAATTTCGAGATTACATAATAACGTCGAGTGCCAATCACACTGATCGGGTAATCGACAGATTACAACACGCGAGGTACGAGTGGATTTTGCTGTAGTGTCTGTTTATAAAAGACTAACAGCCGCTCGGCACCATTTGCCTTGCTACCAAGAAGTCAGTAAAATAAATATTCTAGGCAATCGAACATCACGCCCTTGCCTTCCAATGACAACGACGAGGTGCTAACGAAGAAGTATTCCGAAATATTATTGACAGACACCTTCAACGGAAGGCTGATAGATGTGTTCGCGGAAGCTGATTCTGCACTTGGACGCGGACAACGTATTTCCGGGCGTCATGGTCCAACTAAATGTATCTTGATTCGGACAGTATTTTCTACAGTGAGAGCTGAGAGAAACTTCCTGAGTTCAGAAGCGGTAATATGACGATTGACCCGGCGGAGGCCGAGTATATTTTTGAGAGAAGAACGCAATATGAGTTCTGAGAGGGTCAATGTTCGCTGGGCGACGTGGGAGCTCGTGGGAGGACATTCCAATGACGGACAGACTGCATTCCATTCGTTTTTTTTTAGCTGAGCAGTGGTTGCATTCTATGACATGGCATTCGTCAAGAGAGCAGGCCCACTCCTAGTCGGAGTCCGGCGGTTGTGAGTGAGAATTGAATTTTTCCACGGATAGGAAAATCGTACATATATACTGAGCGTTGCTGCTAGCAACGAGATATTGTGGGGTGCCATGAGGTTCAGAAGGACGGCCGAGGTCCCGCATTCAAAGAGGATCAGATTATTAGATTAAATCTGCATCAAATTCCCACTGTAAATTCCCACTCAGTTCTGCTCTTTCTGCTGAGTCAACGACCCCGCCAACCTCGTAAAGAAGGGAAGGGCAGTCCTACGACCATGGGTGTTCGTCTTGGAGGTGTCACCCAACAGGGCAAGTTGCCTCCAACCGGGGCAAGGCAAGCGAACACGTGGATCGCGAGAATGCGGCGCGCCCGGAGTATTTTTATCCTTAGGCTTCGGACTTTCGTGCCTTGCAATCACCTCCCGACGTAAAGGTCCTTTTGATCAATTGAGACCCTTCTTTCCTTTGCACGGCGCTATCTATTTCAGGGACGTGCGGTAAAGTGATGCATTTTGACTGGCTTATAACTTGGCCGCGGGATGCGCTTGAAGTTCCGCGTCACTCTCACCCACTGGCATGTCAGACCGTTCAAGAATTTCGAGCAGACTACCTGGACGCACTTGGCCACCCTCCTGCTCTGTCATATCCCGAAAAGGCTCCACTTCCAGCGGTCTCTCTATTACTCGACTTCCAGATCCGACGGCGCAGGCTGCTCAGCGAGTGAGCGACTTGATAGATGAGGATATAAAAGTTTGTGGATCCAGAACGCCGGCCAGCACCTTTTCACGAGCGTCTGCGGAACAGAAAGAAGCTGCAAGAAGACATTCCGAGAGCCGCAGAGAAGTTAAAGGTTAGTAGTTTACTATGCCTCCCCCGTTTCCATTTCTCAGCGAATTGGCTTAAGTTATGCTGCTGGGTCAAGCAGAGTCAGGTACGTACGCTGACTGCACGAGATGATCATTCAACCCGTTCGCCAATAGGAAAGTCGACGCTACAAAAACAATTCCAACTGTACCATGCCTCTCAAACTCTGGACCTCGAACGACCCTCCTGGAAAATAGTTGTCTACGCCAATTTAATCAAGGCCGTACGAACGATTCTCGAAGAGTTGGATTACGAATTTTCCTTATCGGTCGAAGAGTACCCCTTCCCTTCCGAAGGACCGGGACCGACAGACGTTGCGGCTCAGAATGAAATCCTCGAGCTTCGTAGGGATCTAATTCCGCTGATATCGCTCGAGGATTCTTTGGCGTCCGAACTGAGCGATGGGATCGCCTTTGTTGGCTATCGCCGCGGGACGCTATTTCCGCATCAACGAGGGATGTTCAGGGCAAGCAATCGACCTGTCACCGATCTTCGCGAATCGTCCAAAGCTCTGGTCGCAACGAACCGTGCTGCGCAGGTGTTGGGAACGACAGTGCATGTAATCGAAGCGCTCTGGAGGCACCGATCCGTGGAATGTATGCTGCGTCTTCGAAAATTGAGGCTGGACGAGTCTGGGCTTTTGTTCGTGGTTGATTTAATCCCTTACTCAGCTCGTTCTGATCTGCTTCAGCTTTCTCAACCACGTTCGAAGAATTGCGCAGATAGACTATATTCCCAACATAGGTTCTCATGTTAGTGCTATATTTTGAACTCGGTTCTCACTTTCGACAGATGACGTGCTTCATGTCCGCCTTCAAACGGTCGGCGTGATCGAACACTCGCTCAAAGTCAACACGGTCGGTGGAAGCTACATCTGGAAGATTTACGACGTAGGGGGAACAGTAAGTGCATTGTAGAGCGTCTTTTGGTCCTACTAAACCTCGGCGACAGCGCAGCCAAGTACGGAGATTCATGTTAATTCCAGTTTCTGCGCTGACAAAGATATCCAGAGACCCGCATGGTGCTCCTATTTTGAAGACAGTGCGTATTACAGCCAAGCTCCGTAGGATCCAGACCTAAATCGATTTTCTAGTCAACGCTCTGATATTTTTAGCCCCCATTTCGGCGTTTGATCAGGTAAATCCCGTTGCAGAATCTCGGTGTGATCTGACTGCCTAATTAAAGTACCTCGAAGATGACCCTTTGACGAACCGGATCCATGACTCCCTGCAACTGCTGACCTCTATCTGCACCAATAAGCTTTTGAAGAATGCACAGCTCGTATTACTTCTCAACAAGGTATTGCATCGATTTATGCTGAGTTTCTGATGCTTATCCGCATGTTTCAAGACAGATATATTACGCAAGAAGCTTGAAGCGGGGGTTCAAGTTTGCCAGTAGTACGTTGCAGTTAGATCCGCTGGCCCGTTTTAATGTCTTCCAGTATCACAAGCTACGGCAATAGGCCGAACAACTTCTCCACTGCCGCAGAATATTTCCGCTCTCATTTCCTGGCAGCCCATAAGAAGAAAGATATTTTTCAGCGAAGGCTTTACGCCGTGAGTTTCACCCCATTCAGATCGTTATGGCCCGCTCATCCATCGTCCGTCAGCATTTCACGTCAATGCTAGTACGTGCGCTCTTTTCTAATGAACGGGATTGCATCCGAGCTATTTTATCTAGGACGTTCAAGCGACGCAGCTCATCATTACCAGTGGTAAGCTCATCCTAACCCCTACCGGGAATTCTCCGTTAATCTCGCCTAGTTGGGGATGTTATAATGCGGAAACATATCGCTCATACGGGCTTGGCGTAACTATCGCAATCTTATAGTGCGGACCCAACGTATCTACCTACATATGTGCCTGTCGGACCTCTTCTTGGATACAGCGTACTTGCCACGATCCGAATCTCGACGGATCCTCGCGGCTATGAATCGCCCACTGTCCCAAAGCATTGGGGCTACGGGGGTAATTCAAACGGTCAGAGTTAATTTCCGGATAAATGATGCAAGCAAGCCTCTCTGTAGGTATCATTCATGACTTGTTCTCAGAATATTCAATTTCCTCTTCACGGAAAGAAGTCTCGCACTCTGATAACTCGATCGGCAACTAAGATTGTGCACGTCGTTCCTCTTCCAGGATCCTGGCTGCGCAGATTCTTGTTAGAGGGGGGAAATGAATCGTCGCTCTCGGGGCTCTTCGATCACGATCAAAGGCGAGAGCTTCGAAGTTCGGCTCCTGCGAAAGAAGCTGGCCGAATATGGTTATGGCCGGAATACTTATCAGGTCATATCATTGTACCATACCAATGCCATTTTTGCTTTAAAACTGTTTCCGAATATGTTGGCACTCGTCCGTTTTTTTGCACGCGCAAAGTTTTGATGGAGTGCTAAGGATTTCCGGATTGGGTTCGAATCAGCTGGCAACCACTTCTCAAAAAAGCTTTCGAAAAAGAAGGCTGGGGTCTACTATCCTCAGGATAATCCACATTCAAGAATGAACTACTCAAGCACCTACAATAGGTGGTAGCATAAATATCTGGACCAACATTTGGGCAGGAAAACCGGCGCGAGGGCCTCGGCTCGGAGTTATATACCCGCCGGTGGAAAGTTCGTTGGCGGCCACCAGGACACCGCTGGCCCTTGGCAGCCGCTGGTGGATATTACACGCCATTGGTCGGCGATGGGTAGGTTGATTTCCGGTGATCTCCATCGGACTTCATCGGCACTGACACTGTCCTAAATCAGCTGATGTCCCTTGTTCCACTGGCTTCCAGTGAGATCCAGTGTAGTTCACGATCGATAATATGTCTGTATGCCTGCTTCAACATCCATATACCCGACCTGCTAATTCGACACTGAGCTCGGGACTGTATCTGGTTTTGAACCACAATTGGGCAAGATGTCAGAATCTCAGACACAAATTATGATTTTGTCTAGTAAACAACAATTGATTTTGGTAGAATCCGTTGACTCCATTGGTGATTACTAGAAGCCGATGCTCGAGGCACAGTTCTGAAGCCCGTGAGTGTGCAGATACTTACAAGAATGATATTTGGTGTGAAGGTCGGCCAGGATGTTGACCTTGAAGTGAATGCAGTGGCTTCCACCAAAATCTAATGCAGTCCACTGGAAAATAGGGTGCTCACCGCTGAGGTCCATCGGACTCCATTGAAGCCAGTGGGTGACCATTGGTTGCCGGTGCCGATCACGGGAGTTTCCAGTGCCGCGTATATTACTGCGGCTCGCAGCGTCTCGGTTAGGCTCGGCACCTCTCGGCTGCACCACATCTGGTAATCTTAGCATTCCATCAAACTTTGATGCAGATAGGAAAAAACGGACGAGTGCCAACATATTGGAAACAGCTGTAAGTTTATTGAAGGATCCGATGTTCGGAACGGCGACTTGACCATAGCCGAGGGTTAACTCATTCCGGAAGACACTCATCCAGTCCGCTTTTTCCCGCTGAAAATGCTTCGAAGATCGTTTTCTCCGGCACGAAATGGACGCGGCCGTAATATCGCCAGCTCTGCTGTGCTTGGAGCTCCTGAATATGGAACCGTCTACGGCACCCTTTTAATTATTCAACCACGTCTGAGCAAAGTTGATAACAGGCAAACCGTGGGAATCTAATGATGTCCCATCAAACATATTCAATCTCCGACCCTAGCGATCAGATCATTTCCTCCTCAGGCTCCGAGTGTCTCGTGCAAACCTTGCGCAAACCCATTGCATCTAACTGTTTCCCTCCGGGCTCAAAGTTCCTAGTCTCCAGGAAGCATGTCCGACTCCGATCTAGAAGAGGAATCGTTTTGCACGAACCCGAAGCCAACCCGAAGCATTCTTCGATTCCCTGCCCGCGTACCTGCGCCCCAAGGAGATTTTCTCCGCCGAAGAAGCCACCAAAAGGGCTGATACCATGCGGCACCATCTTTTCGCTTCTCGGTCTCAGCTGGAAGCCGTCGTTCTGGCGCATGAGGTCACCATTGGCAAACGGAGGAAGAAGGCAAATACCAGCAGCGGTTTCTTTTTCCTCAGCCATTGATATTTTCCACCATCCAGAGAACCTCTGCGAAGAGAAAGCAACTTCTTGCCGAGGTCCAGCCGACACTGCCGAAGCAGCATGCACCCGAAGTCTCGGCATTAATGCAAAATTCGAGATTCTCTTGGCAACAAACCACCACGTACAACTGATCGGCGCCTCGAAATTTTCTTTGAGGCTTGGACATCGGTGCACGCAGTGGTCCTAGCTTCTTTACATACTCTACTATAGTATGCAAAACCAACCAATGAACTCAGATAACGCCTGGGAAAAAATTCAGCCTCAGGGCCGTCGAAGAATGAGCAGAAAACCGGTGGGATGTCGATGCGCGGTAAACAGGATGCAGCGGGTGCGCTCAGCACGAACAAGAACAGGGCGGAGCTTTTGAAGGGGCTCGACATACCTTGGGCGACAACCTCGGCAGAAGACACGCAGAAACACCTCTATGCAAAGGGGTCCGTCAACACACCGGAAGTAAGCATGGGGATGTCTATACTGCAGGGAGCTATGATTCTGTATCGAATCACAGTGTCGACGTTGTCAGTGGTGACGGCGGATGCGTGCAGAGCAGTGGGGGTGCTCTTGGAGAGGCGCCGCGTCGACATGGCAATCAAACATGTGGCGGACGAGGTGGCCAGGCTCTGGCGGGTGGCGGAAGATGCGATGAAGCGTGACACAGCAGACGATGGAGTCGCAGAACACATGCGGACGGCGGTGAATGTCCTTACGAAGACGGTCAAGGAGCAATGCGGGGAGATGGAGACGATAACGGGGCGCTTGGAGGAGAGCTTTGCAGGATTAACGGAGCGGGTCCAAAACGCGATGGGGGAGGATTTTAAGGTCTCAAACCTGGGGGCCACAATGACGGCGCCTTTGCGCTCTTATGCTGCGGCGGCAGCGCCTCCTCCAACACATGCGGCAGCGGTCGCTATAGCTGCTGTGCGCACTCGCCAGATACTCATTGAGCATGCTCCGGACACTTGTAAGGAATCATTTACTTACTTTGATGGACTCTTTAGCTACAAGTTACATGTATTTTGATATCACATGAATAATCATCTTTTATCACAAACCATCGCCTCCGCACCCTCAAATCTACTTGTCGAGCAACTCCAAGCAGTCTCGTCGAGTAACTCCGAGAGGGCATAGGCGACACTACATTCTCAATCCTTCGCCAAGTGCCAAGCCTTACTCGTTAATAGAAGAGAAAAGGCACAGCGCACCAGGCGACCCCATATCAAGACTACACTAACGATCGGCCTCAGAGCTACGAATCCTTATTACCTCATCCTTTTGTGCATTACTGTTCCTTTCGAATAGGGTCATTACCAGCAGGCAACCACTTTGACGCCTTATCTCCCGCCAGGGCCATTGGACAACGATTCCCCTTTGCGAGACTCTAACCAAGTCTTACAACACTCGCAACTGGCTTGTGGGGATGGACGCGAAGGCAATTGTGGAGAAGGCCCGTTTGGCGGTTGTTCTCATGTGCGGGGAAGGGAGTCCCCCTGTGGATGCACACTTTGTCGGTGCTGCTATGCAATGCAGCGGTGCAGTGCTTCTGCACATGAACATGATGGAGGCGGTGAATTGGCTCAAGAAGAACATGACGGGGTTTTTGTCAGCGCTGGGAGGTACATCTGTTTACAAGGAACATTTTCTGAATGCTATCACTGAGTATGTGCCCATGTCATTTGACCCCAGTCGGGACGGGGCCCTTCACATTGTGGAGGGCGACAACGGCCTCGCTAGCGGTACCTTGGTGAAGGCCCACTGGATAAAACCAGCGGGGCGGAGGCGTGACAGAAAGAAGGTTGCTCACGCGGTGCTGGGGTTCAGCGAGCCTGCTGCTGTGAATCATTTCCTCCATTACGGTCTGTGGATTGAAGGGAAGTTGTTACATGGGTGGAAGCTTTTAACGGAGCCCATTCGGTGCATGAAATATCAGGCGGTTGGGCAGAATCACGTCGCTGCGACATGCAAGTCAATACACGACGTGTGTGCACATTGCAGGGAGATGCACAAGACGGTGGACTGCATGGCAATGAACAAGCAGTGTGCTTGTTCTAATTGTAGGAGTGAGAAGTGGGAGCACCAGGGACATGGGGCAGCTGACTG
>JARKIE010001320.1:0-11819 GCA_029378255.1 Mycena rosella
GGCTACGTAAATTTTTACGGCTTCGAAAACTCGCGAACACGATAAATTACCGGTGAGAGCGGTGAGCACTACATTTGTTGCAGCGGCGAGGCCATACGTGATTTTTGCGTCTTGGAAGCTGACTGATACGACGGAGAGAAATCCGGTAGCTGCGATAACACATGGTATCCGGTAAGGGTAGGAGATGAATGTTCAGGGAGATGGTTCACCGACAGTGCCTATCATAAGCAGGCCAGGCAAGATAATTATCTTCTTTTGAGATCCCCATATGACGTAGCAGCGATACAACTGGTATGCCGGATGAAACCACGGGCATCCACAGCGAAACACGGAAACTCAACGAAAAGGGAATCTGTCAAAAAGCTGGGGGTAGGACTGGTTCAGTTTCGATTTCTGTGGCAGCAGGATAACATACTTATTTGTCAGCGACGTAATCACCAATGCTTCCGCAAGCGTCTCTTGGTAGCGCAGTCCGTTCAAGAATTGCGCCACTTGCTCATGAACGATCTGTTGCGTCGTACGAGCAGTTAATACGGCCAACGCAATATTGATCGCCATTGCTGCAGTGCCCACAACGGCCATCGCGCAAGTTGCGCCAATCAGAAGTTTTGTTCCTCGAGCTTTACGACGTGAAAGGGCGTTAAGGGAGAGCAAGAAAAGGCAAATGTAGATCCTGTGACCCAAATTCATTCCGAGCGTTGCTCGTTGACGAAGAGACCGACCGTAAAGCACCAGCGAGACCTAGCCGCGTTTTTCGTTTATTCAGGAGCGCTATCAGGGTGGAAGCAACTCACCCCAGTTTCTTCAAAATGTTTGCATTGTCAAATCCCATGAAATATCGAATAGCTGGGTGGTGGGACTGTGTTGGAGTTATTGCCGGAAGAAGGCAACCCGGCATCATGGCCGAGGTTCGAGTCATGCGAGAGTCAGCCAGAGTCAAGTAGAACACAGGAGAACACAGGAGATTATTATGGAACATTCTAGTAACATTGAACAGTTTAGTATATAAGTAGCTCAGTTTCCTATGTATTGCTCAAGCGTTTGCAGAGCTCAGCCAACCGCTAATTTATTATTGGATTCTCTCACACTAAACTCCGTCTGATTCCTGAAATAAACCCAACAGACTGTATGGTATTCCTTTGCAGAAAAATGCCGACATGAGAATTATACCAGCGGTCAAGACGAAGTACAAAAAGCTGTGACGAGAGTTGGAGATCGTCTGGAAGGAGAGGAGGAAAAGGTTGCTGACGGAAGGAGGGTGGCAAAAGACCTGCTAGGTTTATACTGAACGGCACTCCGCAACGATCAAGATGCGAAATAGCTGCACGAGATCGTTGTCTTCGCAGGTTCTGCATCGAAATCTGTTGGAATGGAGTCTGGCAGATGATCTGCCAGCTCGCCGGAAATGCCAGTACCCGCCGCACGGTACCTGGGTCACGCGAAAGAAGATTAACAACTCTCCTTCTCATCCAATGGAGACGTCGGTGTATCTTGAATCTGTTCGTTACCTGCAAATCAGATGATAAGACCACAGAACCATAATGTGAGAGCGAAGACGAAGCGGAAGTGGAGAGCAGTAGGAAGTACTCACCGGACCTCGGGGACCGCGCAGTACTCCGCACTAAATGCCCAGCGTTCACAGTTACGTCCTTTTCGCGTTTCTTCCCGGGTAGGAAATTTGTTCCCGGCCCAATCATCAATCGAGCAGTCGACCCTTTTACAAGAAGCCCAAGTACATGCATCGAATCTGGGATTCCAAAGTCGAGTCTAAATGGCTTCTAATTTTCCGGAATTTCATTCTAATCTTCTTTGCATGCTTTATGGACAGCGAATCGGGGTGAGATACATTATTGTCGTGTTACCAGCCAAAACCATTTTGTAATCCGTGAGGCACCTCAAGAGGCGTAGCGCAGTGGAACTCCAAAGAGAACAACAGCTGCCAGGTGGGTTGGTTACAGCTGTTTTCAAAAAAGTAGACCTGTTTTGATCGAGTGGTGCTCTTCGATTTGTGCTTACGATTGTTTGACACTGAGTCTGCTTCTGCTCCACAATTCGTCATTGATTTGCAACTTCCATCAGTTGGCCTTGGTACAACTCTGTAGGACCCCTGACAATCACCTCAGATGCCTGTCCAGAAAAGTCCGAATTTTCGAACTTTTTATCCGCACCCCTGATCGGGCGATTTCTATCCGAAATCGTACCTGGCCTCCAAGACGTCGAATTTTTATCCGAATTCCGTACCAGGCCTCCGACAAAAAAGACCAGTGTTTCCATGTACTGAGGGGCAAGGGATATTTTTTTTTGGGGGGGCAGCTGCTTGAATCAGGTATTTCACAGGACCTTACGGGCAAAATACCACCCACGGAAGCAGTTTAAATCTTCATAATTTCATCCTCTTTTGACGCGCCAGCGGCCCAAAAAAAATATCTGAACTAGACGTGGCCTCCCTCGCTGGGCCCCATGCCTTATCCAAATTTTGGGACTGGGGTCGTGGCCCAAAATCCGATTTCTTATCCGAAATGGACCTGGCTTTGGGCCGATTTTGGGCATGTTTTATCTGAATTCAAAATTTCGGCGGACAGGCCTCTTAGATGATTGCCAGGGGTCCTAACTCTGTCCAACTGTTTCTTTGAGTAGTTGGGAATATCTTTCTGGGTGCCTGGGCATCCTGTAAGTCACTGTCGGGGATTCGTCGCGCAGAGGCGGACGAGATTCGCCGCCCAGCATGAGCATCCACACACCTGTGACATCATAAAAGTGGAGCAGGAAGACTCCATGTTAAACAGAGGTAAGCAAGGATCGAAGAGCACCACTCAATCAAAACAGGTCTACTTTTTCGAAAACAGCTGTAACGGGTATTTTTATCAAGAAATATTTGGATGGTGGAGGGAAGGAGAAAAGTGTCGCAACTGTGACGTGCGTTTGCACATTATTTGGCCGTATCATCGCGGATTGATCCGGCCCTCCAGCTGGCCCTCCTCATCATCCATCTCTCGGGGCTTTCCTGGGACTTCATCTTCCGGCTTCCATCAGATTCTCTTTGTCGCCCACGGATACTGTGCCACCACTGTTCCTGCTGGATGTATGCTCTCAGACTTGCAAGGTCGGAAACTAATATATCTTGTCTCTTGAGGAATATCATATTACGAGTACTTATGTAATCATTTTTTGATCAATCGATATGAGGTTTTCGCAAGCTAGTTGAAAAATGTCCCCCGTTTAAGCGTGTAACGGATTTAGTGGCCTATGCTAATAGTTATAGTGGCAGTGCTGAAGCATGAATAGAGGCTGTGCTCTAAATTCCCTTTAAATATTGTGGCTCAATAGTGGCTGTTGTTGGGTTTTATGGTTGAGGAATCAGACAAATATGTATGATCAAATGAAATGATATTGAGCGCTTGACTGAGCTCTGCAAACGCTTGAGCAATACAGAGAAAGTGTGTGCCTTATATATACTACAAGGCCGAGGTATAGCCGAAGCTATTACAAAGACAGGCGGTATTGTACGGGGTTATACTCCAATGTTCCGAAATACTCCACTATATTCTGATCAGCTGGCGGCTTGCCCGAGTGATGCCCGGGGCATCATGCATCAACTCCAATAGCTGTTGATTTGATTATGTAATCCTTACCTCCTTGTAGGACGCGTTCGAACCGCTCGTCAGGCAATTTAATTTTCCATGCATCCGCACCTCAGATTTTATCATCCGGCGTCCGTGTGGCAACAGCATGTATAATCACAGTGTTGTATGATATTTATGTCTGTTAATTCGCAACCCTTCATTACTGGTGACGGTGGGCTCAGGTGCTAGCGGAGCAGGCTGCACCTGAATCACACACCCTTCTAAATGTCCGCCAGACCCACCCTATTTATTTCAATGATCGACGTCTCCTTCTCTATTAATCACAGTACCTAAGGAATTAAATAGTAAGCTGTTTCAATCGCAGCAGACACCTTATGTAGGGTCGGATACAGAAGGCATGGTAGGAGTTGATAAGAGTTGAAAGGCTTGCCGCGCCGTAAATTGATCGGCTGCGGCTGCTCGGTAACTTGCGTGATGACGTCGGCAGAACTTCCCGGCGGTCCACCGGGCCGATATGATCTCGCTTCAAGTTGTCTTTAACCTTTATGTCCACGACCTGCCGTCCATTGCGCGCTACTCATTCCCGTGTGAGCACGCACCTTCCACGGCTGCTTCACTGGTTTGTGTTCGGTCCTCTTTGTCGCCCCTGAGCCTAGACAAGTCATGGCGCTTTTTGGTGAAAGTTTGGATGGTACCTGCCGACTTAATTGCTGTTGAATGGAGTTTGGGTTCGTTTACGGAACTGGCTTGAAATGCGGTCGGCAGATACAGCCGTTTTCATAAAAGTGTACGGGTTTTGATCGGGTGGTGCTATACAATTTGTGCTTACCTCTGTTTGATGCTGAGTCCTGTTCCGCTCCACTTGCTCCACTTTCGTCATTGCACCACGTCTGCTGAGTGCTCCGTTCGAATGCAACCCGGGGCTATGAGGCGGAGCGAGAACGGTCCAGCTGTCCTGTTGCCGGGTGTGCTCCCGGTAGTGCAAAAAAATAATGTCGGAACTTTCTATTTCACACGGAAGGCACGGCAAGGCCTTCTAAGGCCGCAAGAGCCGAGGCCCTTATAATAGCTTATGCTGGGAGACACCGCTCATAAGATCAAGTGCCTTTTTGGGAATTACGGCGCGCCAGGCATATTGGAGGCTGCAGGAGGCACCCCTCGTTACTAGACCACTGTGAATGCAACAGGCTAGAGAGGAACCCTGAATTGCGCTCGAATTGCGAAAAGGCGTGTGTCTTGTATCCCCATGGCTACGGCCATCACTTCTTACAAGGCGGTGCAGGGAAAAGGCTTGTCTATTCTTGGAAGGCCGAAAATAAATTTCCGACAATTATTTAATGCGGCTTGGTTCTCAGTTGATGGCATAGAGATAGAATATAACGGGGGTGTTTACAGCTCTTTCCGAAAACCTTGAGACACGCGCATGTATTTTGCCAGCGCCGAAACTTTTGATGGATGCTAAGGATTTCCCTTTTTGGACGGCTTGGTCCCACGAGGCGGGTAATGACGGTTTGCGGATTAGGATTGAATCCGACTACTGCTGGACAGCTCAACTTTCACATTATATTAAGGCGTAGACGGGAGGTGGACTGCGTACTAGGGCGAGTGAAAGGCATAAGACGGAAGAAAAAAATGGCAGTGATTGACAGTGGGTCTGGACCGGGCCGTCTAAAAAAGAAAATCCTTAGCATCCATCAGAAGTTTCGGGGTTGGCAAAATAAACGCGCACGTCTCAAGGTTTTCGGAAGAGCTGTAAATTGCAAGAATAACATTGGGCTGGTGCTAAAATACATCGCAGCAGCAGTGTGGAGCTTGGTGGAGTCACAACACCGTGTTCAGGATGTGAGGCAGAGAAGTGGGGCAAGTGAAGCAAAACGGCACGCAGTAGACCGGTGACCGTCTGTCTATGAAAGACAGAAGTAGACAGACCGGTCAATATGTTAAGCGGTTTACCATATAAGGTTATTCCGGACCGGACATTCCGCGCGGGACCAACAACGCCATCAAACTCAGATTTATTCTCTAGAGCTCAATTCCTAACCTTTTGACCTCAAATAAATTTGAATGGAAAGGCACAAGCCAGACACATATTTTCTTCTGTTGGTCCGAATGAATATTTCCCCCGACAACAAAAATCAAGAATAACCTTATTTGGGAAGCCGCTCCACATCAAGATTTCAAACTCAGATCGACCAGCCTACAGTAGCACTTTTGATACGACAGGCTGGTTTCGAGCCTAGGCACGCAGCATCAAACAGAGGTAAGCACAAATCAAATAGCACCACCCGATCAAAACCCGTACACTTTTATGAAAACGGCTGTATAGGCACAAGTCAGAGAATTTACAATCACGGTCTAGTTGGTTCACAACTTCTAGCTACCCGGGCCTTCACTGAAATCCATCTCGGTGTGACTATCCTGCACCCTCTACAATGCCATCCTGTGTCTCATATCGGGATAATCTTTGTCGTCACTGCTAACTTCATGGAAATCAAAGCACTTCTTGGCCCAAGATTGAACCACATTTCGACTTGGAAGCTACAGATGCTCCCTTGGCGTCGTCCGTAGAACGTGCTTTGAACGCCGCCTGATAATGTTAGTCTTGGTCTGTGATGTTAAGAGTGGTGCTTTACCTTTGTGAACGAATCATCTAGGAGGGTCAAGGTTCTGAGTATCGACTTGCAAATATGCTTGTCCTCTTTGCCCCTGCATAGCCTTGCATAGCCTAGCGGATGCGAGGGATGACTCCAAACTTGCGTGAACCGTGAGAGTGATGGAACAAATCAGGATCAACAAGTGCCGTGAATTACAGAGGGCACAGTGAGTCTGACGCGAGGTTAAATACATGCAGGCTAATAATAAATGCGGAAATTCGAAACCAGAAGTCATATCCATCACATATCCCCTGCATCGTGGAGTCCGACTCAGGAGCGCATCAAAGATGTATACAACGATCGTAAGCAGTGGCATCGAAGCGCATCGGGATCTGCTGGTACTGCACTGGTGGGCTACATACGGGGCATGGGGCACAAGGGCAGAGTGGCTGCGTTTGGTGGCGAGCGTAAATCAGACTAGGTATGGATACTAGAGGCGCAAGACTGCCGCAGCGACGCGTATTCCTGTAAAACGCGAGCTGAGCGAGGCAAGCCTTTCGCATCACGCATCAATGATTGATCCGCCCGCTCTGGCGGGGTAGCACACGGTGTGCGACGGGGAACGGTGACTGGTACCGCACATAGATGATCCTGGAGTCACTTGTTCGACTCAATTCCCCACCATGAGCGAGAAATTAGTATTATTTGTTGCTTGAATCCAGCCAAGATGAACAGTAGGCGCCGATCTGCTCTCGGGAGCACCATCTCTTTACGGCTCAATATAACGCGTCAAGTTCCGCGGGCTGGCCCCTGTTGGAATCCGGCTCAGGTGTGTGGTCAAGTTTTCAAGCTGGGTGATTTACACGATCCCGACTCCATCGAGGTAGGGTCCGACGAGGCTAAAATGGAGCAAACGACTCGGATGGGGTAGCACATGGTGTACGCCGCGAAATCGGGATTCATGTATTTCTGCGCTGATCCCGGAGATGCTTCTTCGACTCAGGCACCCGCAATTGTTGCTTGGGTGATATGTTTAGTTCTCGAATTCTGTTCCTGTTGTCAAAAGGTTGTCAAAAGGACCCTCTCATCTGACGGGTTACGACTATTTATGTGATCGTTTGAATTGATGTAAACTATTTCGGTACTCACATAGCGATGTAGAAGCATATAAAATGTACTAGCTTAGTCAACCCAGTCGTCAAGCCTAGGCCCAAGCCTAAGCCCCGGGCTTCAGGTCGGAACCTGAGTGCTTGCTAACCATCACTACGCACCAGTCCGAAATTCAGGGTTCCGGTCAAGAGACCCCTGGCACATAACAGGCACCTTATTACAAACAAATATAAGTCATTCAAGTGGAGATTGGAACTCACGAGTTATATACCCACCGGTGGAAAGTCCGTTGGTGGCCCAGTGGACACCGCTGGCCCTTGGCAGCCGCTGGCGGATATCACCCGCCGTAGGCCGGCGATGGGTAGGTTGATTTCCGATGATCTCCGTCGGACTTCATCGGCACTGTTGCGGGTCCTGATGTCCCCTGTTCCACTGGATTCCAGTGAGATCCAGTGTAGTTCATTATAAATAATATGGCTATCTGTATACCTGCTTCAACATCTATATACCCGAACTCCTAATTTCAACACTGACCTCGGGGACTATATCTGGTTTTGAACCACAACCGGGCGAGATGTCAGAATCTCAGATGTAAATTATGATTTTGTCTAGTAAACGACAATTGAGTTTGGTAGACTTCATTGGTGATTACTAGAAAGCTGATGCTCGCTCGAGGCACAGTTCTAAAGCCCGTAAGTGTACGGATTACAAGAATGATATTTGGTGTGAAGGTCGGCCGGGATGTTGACCTCGAAGTGAATGTGGTGGCTTCCACTGGAATCCAATGCAGTCCACTAGAAAATAGAGTGTTTACCACTGAGGTCCATTGGACTCCATCGAGGGCCAGTGGAGTTGCCGGTGCCGAGCGCTGCCGGCCAGTGCCGATCACGGGAGTTTCCAGTGCCGCGTATATTACTGAAACTCACCTGCCGTGACATGCCGATGGCCACGCCGAAGCGGCCAAGCTCGGCTGATCGTCATCAGCCGACATCGGCCGTGCCGGCGGCCAGTATTGACTTGCGGTGAACTACGATATAGTATGCAATTCCTACAGGGATTCAGCACATCTCAGTAGACTAAATAGGGTGGTTAAGTTTAAAAACCAGCATTCATATTGACGAGATCTTGCTGCAAATTCCGGGAAAGTTGGCTGGAGACCCCCTCATAAAATGTAATGTCCAAACGTTGTCCTGCCCCGAAATTTACAACACCGAGCCATGCAGCACAGTAGTCATTATTATGAGTGCTTGCTTGCAATCATCTTTATGAGGCAATAAATACGCTCGGTTCTGTCGCAACATCGGTTAGGCCGTTAGATAATTACTGGTCAATGAAATAAAAAAAAAAAATTCATAAGTGCGAGTTTGCCGGGCCGTGCCTCGGCCATCACCCCCAAGTTGACTTGGCAAAATGACTTGCGCGCCAAGCGGAGTTTGAATTTGGCTGGGCTGACTTGCGTGACTTGTGCGGGCGCTGACTTGTGCGGGCGCTGACTTGTGCTTGTGCTCGCTTCAAGCCTCTGTCAACTGCGGACTTAATTGGTCTGCGCGCTAAAGCTTTAGCAATACATAGTTTCCACATAGACTTAGTTTTCACTACCAGAACTGTCACTTTGCATCTGACGTATGTCCTGGCCTCCTTTTACTCATTCTTCTTGATCCTCTGTAATGTGGCTCCTCTTATTTCGTGCTAATATTATTTCCTTACAGCTCCTTGGTTCTACCGCGGCGAGTCGAGAGACTGTGTCCGTGAACTCGGCTTTTGGGGTTATGAGGAGGCCCAGAGACAATAGTGTACACTCATCCATGTTCACTTCGATACTCCCTGGAAACCGGCGTTCCTAAGCGGGACCGGCCGTGTAATACTACCTACCTACCTACCTCTGCATCTCGCTTGTGGACTTGCACGCAAAATCCGGAATATTTTGCGGTCCATCTGACAGGCAGTTCTCCCAGCGTTAGCAACGCGGCCGTCACTAGGGCTCTTCTCCGTCCAAGATCCACGGCGAAGAACGTGCTGCACGCACTCTTCGACACTCAATACTCCTCATCTAGTTCGTGCAGAATATAGGGGGATTGAAGCACGGCTTTCACTGTCGATCTGGATACGTTATTCACGGCTTCTACGATTGTAATACAAGGGTCAAGGCAGTGCTACAGGTGAAACGTATCGTACGTATCGTAAGTATCGTAAGTCGCTAAGTAAGCAAATTAGATTGAAACAGGTACGATGTAAGGCGCATGCCGTATTGATCTGCCATGCCCCTTACATTCAGCCTGTTGAATTAGCGCTCCTGATAAAAAGACCGATACAGTTTTTTCATCCCCCTCTGCTTGACATTCCTTCATCCCGCGTTGGACCACATTCATTTACTTCAATGCACTCACTCTCGTTGATTACTCTCGTTCTTATCGCTGCCTCAGCCATTCTCGCCCATGCTCCTGTCAAGGCAACGCGTTCTGAGCACCTCCTCACCAATGCTCAGAGATTAAAAACGGGGGCTCCCGCCTCTTCCTCCTGTCGCGAGATGGTCTCCCACACGTAATTTCCCACATTAGACCCACCATTTGGTCAATCAATCATTCCACTCACTCAATGCACGTTGCTTAGGCCATGCACTCGCCCCTCGTGCCTCTCCGGTTTTATGTACGACCACTCAGTATGTTGTGAATTTGCCGATAATTTGTATTGTATTGATGGGCCGACAAAAACTCACCGCAGAACAATTTCAGGCCTAATAGAAGTTACGGACAGCAGTACCGGCGTCTTCTACGGATATGTTACAACCGATTATTTCATGGGGTATAGCACGGTTGATCCCACCGAGAACCTCCGAACTGTCTCGATAACAATCTCATGTAACCCGAATGCGGACGACTTGGTGGGCCTCAATGTCGCATCGGTAAGTCCGTGGGAGAGGAGAAATACACCACACATGGCTGATATCTCGGGGGGTGGGGCAGGGAACAGACGACCACCCATATTTTGGCGCCATCATGAGCTACTACGCAACCGACAATGACATGTCGAGCGCGACGGACAAGTCAGCCTCACCGATATCTCAACTTGTCTACTTATTGATTCTTATTCATAGCTACGCTTGGATGGGAACGACTGACCTTAGTACGTGGCCCCATCCTTCTCTTATCTTATCTGGGATCCGCGGGGATTTACTTACCTTTTCTCTCGTTCTTTCTTCCGCTAGCCACAGCAGTCCCCACCGTTGTGGGAAACTCTCCACAAGATGCTCAAGGTGCCGAGCAGGCTAGCGAGTCTCGCGTTGTACGTATTTCAAACTCAAAGCCATACTCCGCATCGACGGCGTCCTAATCCATTCTCTATGTTTGTTTCAGTGGACCTATGATCCGGCTACCGCCGCGCTGACCCTGACTTGGTACAACACTGACGGCTGTAATTATCTCTTGTCCTCACACCGGAGGTCTAGCATTGACATGGCGTCCTTTACCCTCAATTAGCTGCGGGAACGACGATCCCCGTCAAAGTCGGCTCGATCTTGTACGCCACAGGGAATGTTGAACAATTGGCGGGCCGTTTTAATCGGCCGGATGTTCGTATTATCGTGCGTAGCTTCATTTCCTGTGTCCTTCCCTGGTTTTATTATTTATTTCAATGCTAATGGCTATACTTGGCTAGAAATACCGTCTGGTACAAACGACTGTGGTTCAAAACCGCTAGATCTAGAGCCCACAGGTTTTTTTTGGTTTTGGCACTGAGCTATTTTCATTCTTTTTGTTTTATTCTCCCCCGCAACCTAGAATACAGGCTAAGATATGTATATTAAATCTTTCCACAAGGGTTTTCAGCCGCTCTTCTCTGCCTGCTCTTACCGTCGACATAATTTTTATTCGGACTTCAACCTACATTGGGTACTTGATTTTACTTTTCGCAACGCTTGACGTCCATTACCGATATCTCAACACCAGCTCCAATATTTCGACTCAATAACTCCGTGGTCAGTTGCCCCGCGTCTGTGAGTCTACTATATCGATTCGGTTAAGCAGGCGACCTGCGTAATTCTTGGGCCTGCGCGATTTTTGTTCAGTTTTTGGCACCGATCAAACTCCCCAAAGTTTACCATCGTCGTTTTATATCTTCGGTGAAAATACATACCTAATATGTTGCCCAGCCGTTTTTACCACGAAATGGTGGCTGCAGCCACCCGTGCCACAGCCACCATTTTGTGGTACGAAACGGCTGGGCAATTATTTGAAAGTATATAGAAAAATTCTTCCCGGACTACTTTAGCGCCTGAACCCTAACCATGCAAGCCCGGGCATCAATTTGCGGTTCCGAAGGATGGCGCAGTCGACCTTAATCGTACCACAAAAAGCTGTCAAGCAACACAGCAACGCCTTTTATAATTTCCACAGACCAACCCTCACCATCTTCAAGATGGCATCTACGAAACGACCGCGGGTGTTCCGTCTTCTGTTTCTTCTCATCCTTCCTCTCATCTGCGTTGCTTGGAACCAAACCCACTTCGGGCTGTACAAAAACACGCATTTCGGGC